>PVJX010011813.1:0-24500 GCA_004027295.1 Dolichotis patagonum | reverse complement strand
TCTTCCTTGGTGGGTGTATCCTATGTGTATCTAGAATATCTTTCAGTATTCCTTGTAGGGTTGGTTTTGTGGTCATGAAATTTTTCAGCTGTTCTTTGTCATGGAAGTATCTTATTTCTCCATCCATTTTGAAGGACAGTTTTGCAGGGTATGTCAGTCTGGTTTGGAAGTGGTTTTACTTTAGGATCTGAAATATTTCACTCCATGTTCTTCTTGATTTCATTGTTTGTGTTGAGAAGTCTGCTGTGATTCTGATAGGTTTTCCTTTATAGGTGATCTGTCTTTTCTTTCTAACAGCTTTTAGTATTCTATTCTTATGGTGGATTTCTGGGATGGTGATTATTATGTGTCTGGGTGTAGTTTTATTTTGGTTATGGCTATTTGGAGTTCTATATGCTTCACTAATCCAAATGTCAGTTTCCCTTCTCAGGTTTGGGAAGTTTTCAGCTATTACTTCTGTAAATATTCTCTTGATATCATTTGGGCTGTCCCCTTCTTTTTCCTTTATCCCTATTAATCTTATGTTATTTTTCTTTGCATCATCTTGCAGCTGTTGAATTGTTATTTCCTGATTCTTTGTTATTTTTAAAAGATCTTTCCTTTCCTGTTCACTAGCTGCAATCTTATTTTCAAGGTCTGAAATTCTATCTTCAGTGTCATTGAGGCAGTTTTTACAGCTTTCAATAGAATTTTGATTTCTTGTATATCTCTTTGAATCTGCTATATGCATTCTGTTTGTTTCTTATAGTGTTCATTCAGAGATTCTATGTGTTTGCTTTGTTCCTCTAATTTTTTTAGCTGTGTCTTCACTAGATGTGTTCACTATTTCTTTCACTACTTTTATCATTTCTTCTTTTATCTGCGCAATTATTTCTAATTTGAATTTCTCTATAGTTTCCCCTAGTTGCTTCTTTATTTCAGTTGATATCATTTCAGTCATTTCAGGTGTTTGGCTGCTATTTTCTTCTATGTACATGGCTCCCAGGCTTTCTTGGGATGGGCTGGTGATACGAGCCTGCCTTTTGGTCTTTCCTTTTGTCATTTTTTCTTTATTTTCTTGGTTTGAGTGGTGTTCCAAAGCTTCCTCTGGGTGTGTGGCGAATTACCTCCTGCACCCTCAGCTACTGGAGCAGTCTCAGCTCCTCTGCAGGTACTTGGCCCCCTAAATTGAGAGGTGGAAGCAGGGTGTGGAGAAATGGGGCCAGAGAATCCCCCGGGGTATAATCCCCTGTCCTAGGGGTGTGGATATGAACTCATCAGCTGGCAGTGCTGGTTGTAAGCTGTCCCCAGGCCAGCCCAGTTTAGCCCTGAGTCCTCAAGCAAGGTTCCTGCCTCCTGGACTGAAACAAGGCCGCTGAGCGTGGTTGACTGAGGCCCTGCAATTTGCTGGACCCAGTCCAGCCTTTTGGTAGCTCCCCAGGAACTCAAAAGCCGGAATGTAGGTCTCTAACTTTCCCCAGGTCACCGAAACTCACCTCAGGCAATCTCCACCTCTCTGCAGATTCTTGGCTTTCTTTATTGAGATGCAGAAGCTGGGCATGGAGAACTGGGGCCGGGAGAGCCGCCGGGGTACAATCCCCTGTCCTAGGGGTGTGGATATGAGCTCTGCAGCTGGCAGTGCTGATCCCAAGCCATCCCCAGCCCAGCCCAATTGAGCCCAGAGTCTTCCAGCAAGGTTCCTGCCTCCTGGACTGAAACAAGGCCACTGAGAGTGGCTGACTAAGGCCCCTCAATCCGCTGGACCCAGTCCAGAATCCTGCTAGCTCCCCAGGAACTCAAAAGCCGGAATGTAGGTCTCCAACTCTCCCCAGTTCACTGGAACTCACCCCAGGCAACCTCCACCTCTCTTTAGACTTCACATAATATTTTTCAAGTACTAAAAGGCTTGTTAAAAATCCAGAATCATAACCATAGTGAAATAAAATTGGAGGGGATATTTCTACTTCAATATATAAAGCTCTTATTACCCTAGTACCAATGTTGAATAAAACAATATCCTTCGTGAATATAGATACAAAAATTGTAATAAAACACCAGCAAATAGAATTCAAGTGTAAAATAATTAGACACAATGAACAAATAGTGTTTATTCCAAAGATAGAAGGCTGGTCCAACATTTGAAAATCAACCAACACAATCCTCCATAGTAACAGTCTAAAGAAGAGATATTCATTTCCCAACTATGAAATTCAGAAAGCTTACAGTTAATTTTTATGCTTAGCAACTGGAGTTTTCTTGGTTTAGGTTTTGTAAACCAATGATCTCTTCTTTCTCTGTCTTAATTTTGTGGTTCTACTTTTATAACTTTGTTGTAATGGTGCTAATTTTCTGGTCTTTGCTTTTATTTTAAGTCACTACAATGACTTTCTAAAAAAATAATGTCAGATTATTTTTTTAAATTCCATAAGCACCTTAACTGATATAAAAAAATCTTTGACAAAATTCAACACATATTCATGATTTTAAAAGGTTTTAGAAATAGAGACTTCCCTAACCTAATAAAGAACATCTAAAACAAATTTACTACTCCACATAGTATTAAAAATTTCAGCCTAGTGTGCTAAAAGATTGGAAACAAAAAACAAAATCATCCATATTGGTCTAGGTGTGGTGATACATGTGTTTATCTGTAGCTATGTAGGAGGCTGAGGCAAGGCCATAAATTTGAGGTCAACCTGGGAACATACTATTATGCTGTCTCAAAAAACAAAAAAAAAGTTGAATACACAAATGCATATACATACACACACAAACACACAGAAAAAGTGAGTTCTGTCAACAGGATGCAGTATAAAAGCAATCATACTTCTATATCTTAGCAATGAACAGGAAGACAATGGAATTAAAAATTTAATGCCTTTTAGAATGATTCAGAATTTGATTTTGCACTTTTGTCTTGCAAACCTGTGAAAGAATGAATTTATGCTGAATCACCAAGTTTATTTTTATGACATCTCTATGAAATTAACATATCATACATCCATCAAAGCACTGGTATCTAGAATATAATAACTTCCCAAATGAAGTTAAAAATACAGTTAGAAAATGGGCAGAAGACTTGTATAAGCATTTTACCAAATGAATCCACAGAAAACAGGCATATAAAAGAATGTTTAACTTCATTAGCTATCAGAGAAATGCAAAATAAAACTGAAATTATATATCATTGTACATAAAATCAATTTTATATCAAATGGTATGAAGGATATAGAGAAAATGGATTGTTGACACATTACTAATAAGGATTTAAAGTGGAAGAAACAGCACTATGGAAACGAGTTTTGTGGTTCTTTAAAAACTGAGCCTGCAATTGCCACATTACCCAGTAATTATGCTTTCAAGCTTTTATCTGGGTGAAACTGAGATTTATGTTCACACAGAATGTTGACATGAATGTGAATGGAAGCCAAATCATAATGTCCTCAAAATGGAAACACCCCAAGGCTTGTTTCTATCCAACAGGGTGAATGGTTAAAAAATTGTAATGAATGCTTAGCGTGGGACATCAGTCAGTTACAGGAAGAAAGAAGCCTACTAATACATGCAACAACATTGACATATTTTCAAGGAATTACGCTTAGTAAACAAATACTATCCCAAAGAGCTACTGTATGATTGTATTTACATAGCTTTATAAAAACAACAAAATTATAGAAATGGGGAACAAACTAGGATTTAAAGAGGGAATAGGGAAAGAAAAAGAATAGGTGTGGCTCTGTAGTGTAACACGAGGGATCTTATAATGGTAAAAATACCCTGTGGTTTGACTATATTAATATAGTATCTTCACTGTGATATTGTACCATAGTTTTAGAAGATTTTACTTTATGAAATGGGTAAATCATGCACAATTCCCTCTATGTGCTGCTTCTTACAACTGCATCTGAATTTGTCATTAGCTCAAAATTTAAAAGTTTCATGTCTGTCAAATAATAGATAAAAGGAATGAGAAGGAGAAGACAGTTACAAGGGTGAAGAGTGAAGATAATAGAATATAAGTAAAAATACAACTGGGGAGATGGCAGAGAAAGGAGATAATGGAAAGTGAAAATGATCAAAGTAAGATATGTGCATGTAGAAATCTGCCTAAATGAAATCCATTCATAATAATTTTTAAGTTAAAACCTAAAAAAAAGTAAGTTTAATTTTTAAGAAGTATCAGGCCATGTATAGATGACCAAAATACTTTTTTTTTAAAAAAAAAAAAACCTTTTAAATGGAACAACAACAAAAAAGATTTAGTTACTGCTAAGAAAATCATGAAAGAACACATAAAAGTTTGATTTTCAATAATAGAATAAAATGCTTTCATGAGACACCAAAACAAAGGACAGAATTCTTTAGGAGCTTCCTGAGAAGTGTTTGCATATAACAAAATACTTCTAAGGTGGACAGCTCCTTTTTTTAGCTGTATAGTTCTAATTAGCTGTGGACCACACTAAGAAACCCTGGGGAGATCAGTGACAGGGCCTAAAGGCTCAGGAGAGAAATATGAAAAACTAATATGTGAAGAAAACTCTCGTTATCATTTAATAACAAATACACTTCACTGTTCCTTGGAAACTTGTTTATCACTGTCTATAATTCAAATGAAATATTAAACTAACATATATGGTGGCATAGGCAGATAATTTCAATATTTTTGAAAGGAAATTTAAAAATATATTTGTATGTGCCCTAAATTATATTAATCATCCATATCTAGGGTCACAACTATTATGAGTGACCTTAGTCAACTAATGAGTTATCAGAAATTAAAATAGAATTCCAGGAAAAAACCTTAAAAACTACCTGAGACTTAACATCCTTTCCTGTTAAGTAGTGGAAATACCATGATATTTATCTACTCAAGTTTCCTGCCTCATCTTCTGAATTGTGATATATTTCATTAAGAGCTTTGGAAACTGGAATTTTAATGAAGAAGTTTGAAAAGCTCACATTCACATTTTTATAGATTTCATTCCCTACTGATAGGCAAGCCTTCCTTAAAGGAGTTGGAACACCAAAGATGAAACAAAACAAGCAAATCCCACCACCCTATGATTTGTTTCCTAATGTGTACTGGTTTCTATTCCAAATTGCTCTTCACAGTCCATCCC
This sequence comes from Dolichotis patagonum, assembly GCA_004027295.1. Lineage (NCBI taxonomy): Eukaryota > Metazoa > Chordata > Mammalia > Rodentia > Caviidae > Dolichotis > Dolichotis patagonum. The sequence goes on along the minus strand of PVJX010011813.1, from coordinate 19,401 downwards.
AAGTAGCTTTTTGAAATAGATCTTTTGGCCCTATGGTCCCACATGCTTTTCTCACCTGCTCTATCATTGAATCATTGGGCCCATGCCACATGGGTTGTGTACTCATATGGAGATAGAAGGCAGTTTAGTTGCACTCATTCTTTGGGTAAAATACAGCTATAGAGAAAATGCTTTGAGGAATTTCAATCTTTTCAAGGAATAAAATGCGATTTGGGGGTGGACTTAACATTTTATGTAAGTTTGAAGCCAAACAACATATAGTCATAAAGCTTGTGTGCTGGGATAGTCTTATTTGTGCAGTTTATATTGTTTTAATAGCTGCTGAACAGAAATTTGTGAGTATTTCATAAGCCTGGCAGGACTGGATTTGTAGGAGTCTGGGGACAGCTTGCTCAGGAGGCTATCATTGAATCTGTTTCTAAGTGGGTGGTAAAAAGCTTTGTAGATTAATTCTCTCCTTTGTGACTTTTAAATTCATGTAGAATGTGATTAGAGTTTGGAAGTAAGTTGATAATACTCTAATGCATAAAATACAAGAAAATCTCTAAATCCCACAAAGACTGTTTCCTGTGAGAGTTGCTAATACTGATCAAAAGACTTCATTAAAGTTCATTGTGAGATTCCTGGTAAGGGAGTTGAATTTCACTATGAAAAGTAAAAGATTATACTTTCCTGTATTCAGATTTGGAAATCTGAGGCAATGTTATCAGATTGAAAGATTTACATGTGCAGGCACTCCTGGAGAGAGATCTGGGAATCTAAGAGGGTGTTTTGAGAGTGCCCTACGAATGCAGCTTCTAAATAGAGCTCATGGGTGGGCTTCTTTCTTAAACACTCTCTTGCCATGGTTGGTGGTTAAGGACTGTGAGTTCCATCAAGGTTGCAGTGGGAAGCCTTGCTACACATTTTTCAGACCTTACTCCATTCATACCTCATCTTAGCATGGTGACAACTACCTTATTTTCTGGGAGTGGAAAATGAGGCAAGTTTTGGTAACTCACAGAGGTGGCATTCACATCCAGATTATCTGTTGTCAAAAACCCTGCTCTTACCCATTGAACTATAGCTCTCTATCAGTACCTTTACTGGGGAGGCCAGCAGTAGCAGAAAGAACTCCATTCCCTCAAATCTTTTGGCCTTTCACAAAGAATCCTATAGGCTTTCTCCTCTCTTAAATATGATGAGAAAGGAGAATGAATGTTTTGTTTCTCATATTGTGGTTGCTATTGCAGGAAGAAGCAGGTATCTTGGGGACAGAATTTTCTCCCTGTTCTAGACACACAGAAAGCCTAACTGAGGGTTCTTCCTTCTTCCAAGCAATTGTTGCATATATGAGGGAAAGACCCAAGTACAATGTTGCCTGCACTTTTGAGTTCAGAATTAGCTATTCCCTTCCAACTTCAAAGTCTAACTTTATTATTTATAATATTATTATTTATAGTTAGATTTTAAAGTCGGAAGAGAATAAAGAGCTAATACTCCTTCTACAAAAGAGCTCTCTGTAGGTTGTTATAACATTGGAGAAACTGGTTTTTCTCCTTGTTTAATGCCTACCCACTTGCAACTCTTGTGCTTTGCACCAGCTTTGGCATCCAGCACGATGGCAAGGAAAATGACTGTGAGCCCATGGGTAGACATCCGTACATCATGTCCCATCAGCTCCAGTACGATCCCACTCCACTGACCTGGTCCAAGTGCAGCAAAGAGTACATCACCCGCTTCTTGGAGTAAGTGACAGTACATTTCTTTACCCTCTATCACAACAGATAATCTGCAGTTTGTGTTGAGTTTTATGCATAGGAGCTGATGACTAGAAAAAACTCAGTTGTGTCCCAGAGCCACCGTGTTGCAGTGGCATCCCAGGGGTTTCACCTCTGCTTTCTAACCCTGAGATTTGAGTGGACTCTGCACTCTAGCTACAGCCAGCTGAGCATCCTGACTGCTCCTGCTCCAAGGTGACTTTTAAAAATCTGATTGTAAATTAAATTCCTGGAGACTGGCAGAAACAAACAGGACAAGTCAGAAGAAGCATTCAACCAAACCCCGTTGAGGGTAAGATGGTGACTGCTTAACTTTACTACCACTTATATTTTCTAGAGAATAATTATAAACATGTAGTATGGGATAAGATTTGTATTTCTATTACCAGCTTCCCACTTGGACCCAAAAGATTAACTAGTTTGTAAAAGTAAAGTTGTCTTGAAAGTCAAGGGGCAAATCAGAGGGATGAATGAATGAAATGCTGAAGGAATTCATAAGCAACTGCTCTCATTTCTATTAACTTGTTTGCAGCCGAGGCTGGGGGTCCTGTCTTGATGATGTCCCCAAAAAGAAAGGTTTGAAGTCCAAGGTCATTGCCCCTGGAGTGATTTATGATGTTCATCACCAGTGCCAACTCCAGTATGGCCCCAATGCTACTTTCTGCCAAGAAGTAGAAGTAAGTTTTGGGTATCCTCGATGGGTGTAAGCACTTGAGATCTCCAGCATATTGAAGGAAGAGCCATGGAAATATTAGGAAGTCTGAAGATCCAGACCCAGAAATGGAAGCTTTATATATATGACAAGGTGTAAGTGTGTTTACATTTATGCGAGTTCACAAACTCAATTCTTTCCACAATTCTGTGGCAAACCAAGTTGGACGAGGACCAAATCAAATTCCATGGTCAGGTTCAGTGTTGGATATATATGGATATATATAGGGATATATATGGAGATATATATATCTCCAACTTGCTACCCTATGTAGGGCCTAAGCACATTGTTTCCAGTATTCAGGTATTCAAGTAATCATTAAATCTAAAATCTAGATTACTAGTGTTGCTTCTCTACATTTATAAAAGCAAACTTTAGGTAAACACCTCACCACATTTTTAGCTTCAGAAGAGTATCCTTAATTTCTTAACTCAAGAATACATGTTATTCATGGTTTTAGAAGTTATGTGGAGGGTTTCTCGGGGTTTCCTGTTTATTGGAACCAGACCACTCTAGCTGTCTCTGTTCAATTCCTCTTTTAACACTGTTTACCTGTGCTGAACAACCTCCACTCCATGGAAGTTCTGGGTTCTCCATGCTCTGTTTTCTTCATATCCTTCCTGCTTGCCATTTGATTCTCAGTTTAAATATTACTTTATATCTTATTTAGCAATTTTGTAATCTGTATTATAGGGTTTCTTGTTTACTTATCTATATTCTCTTCTAATATATTTTAGGATCTCTAAGAAAGTCATTATCCCTGACACCCAGCAGTGTGTATTGCATAGTAGTTACTCTACTGTACTTAAGCTAGTCAACACTTCAGATTCTTTTATACTGCAGCCAATATAACATAGTCATTTCCACTAACAAAAACAAAATAAAAATACCAGAAAGTATAACAACATTTTTTGATTAGAACAAATAACTAAAAGGTAGCTCTAAGTAGCTAAACCATGACAAATATGAATCACGCCAATCTTCCTGTATGCCCACAGTGGTAGAAATAACAGAATGTGCAGCTAATACATGCTGATTACTTTGAGTAATGAGTAAATAATTTGAACCTTTCTGGGTAACATAGTTTCCATTTCCTTCAGTGAGAAGGCTCAAGTTGTAAGCGTGTCAGGTGTTTGCAGTCAGCCAAAGTTTGAATTTGCATTTGATACTTAATATTATCAGTTATCTACCCAAATTTAATGAATTTTTATATATGATAGATATTGCCCCACACATAGAGAGAAATGATGGTCTCAGTTTAAGAACTGTGTTTTATCACTCGTTTCTATATTGCCTGACATGGCCTACAGACCATGGTTTATGAAGAGACCAAGTGGAGTTTGAAATAAGACCTCTAATAACTTACTTTTATTCAGTAGCAAGTATTACCTGTGTCTATTTCATTGTAACTGGAGAAATGCTTCTGTGCAAACTTTTAAATCTCACGGTTGTTTTCCAGAATGTTTGCCAGACGCTGTGGTGCTCAGTGAAAGGTTTCTGTCGCTCTAAGCTGGATGCTGCTGCAGACGGGACCCAATGTGGTGAGAAGAAGGTGAGGTGTCAGCCTGAGGAGGAGAGCAGGAGGGCGGCAGACCTTGTTCTTGGGAAGTTTAGGGAGAAGGCCTGGGGGAAGAGGTGAGGCTTTCTCTAAGTAAAGAACAGTGAGCAGAGGTCACATGATCAGGCAGCCAGCAGAGAGGATTCTGCTATTGAGCATTTACTGGGAGCAAGAAGTCAAAAAGAGAAGGTTGATCCCAACTCCACACTTGCAAAACATCTGTCCCATTTTTCCCTGATGAACTTCTATGGAAGTTCTGGTCAACAATATCTGCTGAACCTATAATTAGCCATCATTTTAACATTTCTCCCTCCCATACTGGAGATCCATGAAAAACAAGCCAATATCGTCTTCCTTACAAAAATGTCAGATTTGGGAAATTTAATCTTCTTTTTCATTTTTTGATATTGTGTATCTTGAAGTTCTGCCTACATAACCAAGCAAGAGAGTAATGCATCCAAGAACCCAGAGGCATTAGATAACCTGCAGACTGAGAACAGGGTGACTTATGCTGCTCAGTTAAGCCAGTTAGTTGTGTGTGGGCCTAGGGCTTAAGAGTTTAGTGATTATCTTCATGCAGCTTCAATATGATATGACCATCATTGAGATTATAGAACTTGGTTAAAATACCCAATAGTGATAAATAATAAAAGAAAAAGAGTCTAGCAGATAAAATACCCCAAAATCCTGTAGGAAATTTGACCATTTTACCAAATCTAAATTTATTTAGATTTCAGGGCTTTGGGCTCAGCTTGCTGGGGGGCTTTCTGACACATTTTCTTCCTGCCTCTTCCTGTTGTAGTGGTGCATGGCAGGCAAGTGCATCACAGTGGGGAAGAAACCAGAGAGCATCCCTGGAGGCTGGGGCCTCTGGTCACCCTGGTCCCACTGTACCAGGACCTGTGGGGCTGGAGCCCAGAGTTCAGAGAGGCACTGCAACAACCCTGAGTAAGTCAGCCAAGTATATTTCCTTCCCTCCCTTCCACAAGTGCCTAAAGACTAGTCTTGAATAATATGGCCTCAGTAACCCTATAACTCTGGAGGAAAATTAAATTGGTTCCCAGAGAAAAAGAAACCAGAAATTCATAGAAGATTGAAAAAAATGTTTCTATTTTGTTTGGATTGTACATTGGAATCTTAATAATACTTAGATAAGGTTGCTGATTCTATTGCTCAATGGAATAAAATATATTTTAAATGTATAATATATAGGAAAGCCCCTAGGAGAGTATGCAATTAAATCCTTTGAGATAACTCCATTCTATCAGTAAGAGATTTGTTATACACAATTTTGGTGATAAGACTGGCTTGCTTTCAATCATGATGAATGTACAATTTTATAAAAATATTTTTCTTCCCATAGATAACTAGCATAATAGTTAAGCATGTTTTAGAGGGTATGAATTTTTAATGCTTTATAAAAGGATTTTATAAACTTTAGTGTTCCAGAGTAACCTGCTTTAGATTCCATAGAACTTATTTCACAAGCAGTTTTCTATTTTTCAATCAAATTGATTAATTTTTCAATAAGCTTGTATAATGATATTATGTATGTATTAAGCTTACATTGGCTTCTTTTCCAAATATATATTATATTCTTAGTTTTATTACTTCCTCGTATCCTAGCTCTCAAGTGCATATTTTTAAACAGTGTACATAGATTGCCTGCTGGAAGTAGAAACTATATTCTTTTACCTAGATTTGCTTTTGTATGCCTTGAAAAGTAAGAATCACATTTTTAAAAGTAAGCTATAAAATAATTACAATTCTCTTAGTGTTTCAGTTCAACTATTATTTATTTTTCATTAATAAACATTTACAACATACAACTATATTTTTTTCATGTATTGCATAGATACCATATTTATACTATATGTAAAATATAATCTTTTAACGGTTAAGGATGAACATTTATAGAGTTTAACACAGTACCTATTACATGATCAATTATCAGTGAGTAGTAGCTACTATGACATGTAAGGATACATTGAGGAATCCTGGCACATCTTGTTTTAAAATTTTTTTCTTTGAGAAGTCTCTGTCTTCAAATATTCAACAAAATAGTTCAAACAATAGTTCTCAACCCTACATCTTTGTTTAGGACACTGGTTTATTGTCTCATGAAATCCCTAAAAGGAGCTGTTACCAATATTTGTGGGATGGAAATGAGACTCTAGGTTACAGAGTGTCAGTGTGTCACTGTAGACAAAAATCCAAGGTAACCTCAGATAATAAAGGACACTTCTAAGTACTTTCTACAGAGGATCAATGAGTAAAAAGCCTGCTGTGTATGTCAACTTCTTTAGTCAAAGCTGTTTCATATAAATCTACTCAAGTTATAAGAAACATGGGGAGGGAGATACAGAATATTACATGGACATTCAAAAAGAATAGAGGGCAGCAGATACGCAAAAATTGCACCTAAAATTTAGCTAGTGTATGATGATTCCAGGTCTCTGTCTCAGAAGGCTTCATGGTCACCTAATGTAGCACAGTAGATAAGAGCTCAGGCTATGGATTAAGGCAGAGAAGAGTACAAATCTTGGCTTTACTACAACCAGCTGAGCAATTGGGTGTATGTCCTGGCTTTATGTGCCTCTAGCATACAGTTTCATCTCAACTGGTCATTTGGCACATTTTTTTACTTTTGGCCTGAGACTATTCTCCAGGACATCCTTTCCAGGAATCCTTTCCAACTAGCCTTATTTCCCTGGCTATCTCCCTCCTCCAAATCTTCACTGTACCAACAGTCAAAGAACAGTTGTTATCTTAATCTCCCCCTCCTCTCTAGTTTCAGCACACACTGGCATAGAAATTCTACTTAATTGTTATTCACAAAACCAAAAGATGTCTTACTTATTGAATTCTTACTCTCTGTTAACTACGATATTAGATCTTTATGTTCATTGTCTCACTTGATTTTTATAACTTGTGAGATAAAAATTATTAGATTCATTTCATAAATTAAAGAAAAGAGGATCAGAGAAATAAAATAACTTGTTCATAGTCATCTAACCACTAACATGGTAAAAGACAAATTCATAGTTTAGGTTTTGGGCCCTGTTATGCTGCTCTGCCATAGTAGTCACAACCTTTTGTTCACACACAGCAAGGTGGAGTCAAGAGGACTTGTGTGAACCACCTGGAACCTTCCCAAAGGACACATATTGCCTCCATGTCTCTGGGAAAAATGTCACTGCACTAATTTCTCCTGTTTTAAATGCCCTTGATGGGAAGGTTGTTGCATCCCCAAGTGCATTGTGAAGGAAATAAAAAGTTGATAATGTCTTCTAAAGTAAGATTATTCATTTCTTGAATGTTTAAGATCTTTCTACTCAAAGTATTCCTTCGGCACTGTAGGAGATGTGCAGCATGGAATGGGTCATCAAAAGAGTATTTTAGAAGTAAGTTTACTTTCATAGCATTTTAATTTATTTATATTAGTATATGTTTTCAGGTCATTATGTTTACATTTCTTGTGGAAACTGGCATGTGTATACGGCATCTTAATTCCATGGTTCATCCCCTTTCCCTTCTCTCCCTGTTCCCTTCTTCCATGTCTTTATCCCATTCTCATCCAAGAAAGACCATCTCCCTACTTTCTGTTATCTGCCTTTTATTTTGCTTTTTATATTTTGATTTTTTAATATAAGAGAAGCCATGAAATATTTAGGCTTGTGTGTCTGATTTATTTCACTTAATATTGTAGTCTCTACATTCATTCATTTTCCTAAAAAATGACTCATTTATCTTTGTGGCAGAAAAGTATTCCATTGTATGTAAATAGCATATTTTCTTGATCCATTCATCTTTTGCTGGAAATATAGCCTGCTTGGAATATCTGGCTATTAGAAATTGTACTTTACTATAAAAATGGGTATACATGTATCACTGTCTTTAATGCTTTTGGAAAGATATCTACCTAGTAGGGAAATAGCTGGGTTACATGAAATTTCTAATTTTAGTTTTTGAAGAATCTCCATACTGATTTCTGTAGTGGTTGTACTAGTTTATATTTCCATCACCACAGCCTCACTGGAATTTGTTATTGTTTGATATTTTGATGGTGACCATTTATTCTGAGGTAAGATGGAGTCTCAGTATTATTTTAATTTGCATTTCTCTAGTGACCAGCAGGGTTGAACATTACTTCATATATTTACTTACTACTTATTGAAGTATTGAACATTATTTCATATATTTCTTCTGTGAAATGTCTATTCATTTCACTTGCCAATTTTTTCATTGGGTCTTTTATATTGGGGATCTCGTTGTTTTGAGTTCTTTATGTAGTACAGTTGTTAGTCTTTTGTCTGAGGAAAAAAATGACAATTTTTCTCCATTCTGTAGGTTGCCTCTTCACTCTGCTGGTTGTTTCTTTTGCTGTATAGAAGCTTTTTAGTTTGTTATGAGCGCATTGATTGATTCTTGGTACTATTTTCTATAAAACTAGGGTTCTATTCAGAAAAACACTGCATATGCATAAAACTTTAATAGTTCTACCTATTTTATCTTCAAGCAGGTTATGCTTCTGTTTTAACATTATTTCTTTGATCTATTTTGATTTTACTTTCGTATATGGTTAAGATTGGACCTGATGCTACTTGCTGAAACCACAGAGTGCCATTAAAATTTTTTAGAGAAAATTAAAATAGTTAAGACAATCTAAAAAATTATTCATATAATATTCATGGTTTCAAAGATGACGGACCAAGAGGTAGCAGGATATGGAGCCTCTCTGAGAGAGACAGCTCAAATGCCAGAATAGAATACCCTGGAGAGATCCAAACAGAGGGAAATAGACTCTCTCAACCCAGGAAGAAACTAAAGGGAAAGAAACTGCTCAATACAAGGTCCCAGGGCTACCATTAGAGAAGCTAAGATCCGCAAGCACGGCACTCTCCTGAGCCACCTGAATTCGTGCCCGAGATCTACTTGGGTGACTGAACCCACGCCAAAGAGACTGGCTTGAGCAGCTGGAGCATGGAGCTGAACAACCCTGCTTGCGGCTTGCCCGCAACCGGCCCTGCACGTGACCCACCCAGAGGCATCGTGAATTCGTGCTGCAGCCGCACTGAGGTCAGAGGTTGGGGAGCCCAGTAGTTCTCAGGGGCCAGTATCAACATGCAGTGAGTGATGGGAATAGGACCATCCCGCGGGAAAGGAGCAACCAACTAGACGACATATTGGAGTTGGGCAGGAAAGTCCTGGCTCTGTAAGGAAGAGGCTTCATTTGGTTGCTCCCCTCACAGAGTGGATTGGAGGGATCTGCTTGGACTGGGCTGGGACCCAGTGGGTCATCACAAATCAGTTGGTTCCCTGAGGGTGGTGCACACTGACACAGTGAAGGTCCAAGAAGTTCGACTGGCCCGGAGGGGAGAAACCAGTGTATACTACCCTTGCTTGCACTTCACTTTCTGATAGCAGACAGCAGAGGGCAGAAGCCCCTAGCCTATGTGCTCCAGAAGAACCCTAACCAACAAGAAAAGAGGCTAGGAATTACACTATACACTTGTATGGAAGGAACCAAAAACATGACGAGAGGGAGAAATAAGAAAAAGCCCCAGCCCCCAACCCTGACAATATTGATCCAGAAGAGGTAAATATAAAAGAGATTGAGGGCAGCAAACAGACAACATCAAACACAGTGTCAGTGGACATAAAGAGATATCATCGGGACCTCGTAAACAAGATCAAAACTGAAATTTTAATTCAAGTTAAACAAGAGATAAGTAGATTAATAAAAGAAAGGCTGGGCATCTCTCAAGAAGACACAAATGGAAGAATGGAGGAACACAGAAGGAGAGAAACATTCAATGACGTATATAAAGCAAACCTAGAATTCATGAAGCAGATTCAAAGAGATTATCAGGAAACTAAAGACTCCATAGAAAGTTGGCAAGACTGCTTGAAAGAAACCAAAGATAGACTATCAAAACTTGAAAACAGGCTTTCAATGTGTGATCATGAAAGGAAAGATCTCTTAAAAATAATAAGGGAGCAGGCAATAACCATACAAAGGCTAGAGGATGAAAAGAGGATCTATAACTTAAGAATAAAACATGTGAATGAAGAAGCAAGAGTCAAAACAGAAGAACTGCAAAGGATATTCACAGAAATTATTACGGGAAACTTCCCAAACATAGAAAAAGGAAATGGTATGCAGATGTATGAAGCATACACAACTCCAGCCACCTACAACCAAAACAGAGCTACACCTAGACACATAATAATCAAGATCCCAGAAATTCAATGTAAGAACAGAATATTAAAAGCCATCGGAAAAGAAATAGATCACCTATAAAGGAAAACACATCAAAATCATGGCAGATTTCTTGACACAGACCATCAAGTCAAGAAGAGCTTGGTGTGAAATAATTCAAGCCCTGAAGGAGAACAGTCTCCAGCCCAGATTGATGTATCCTGAAAAACTCTCTCTAGAAATTAATGGAGAAGCAAGATGCTTCCATGACAAAGAGAAACTGGGAGAATTTGTGACCACCAATCCAACCCTACAAAAAATACTAAAGGACATTTTAGAAAGAGACAAAAAGAATACACGCATTTCAGGAACAGTGGCAGAGAGGCTTCAGTGAACAGGGCAGACAATGGAGTGGAAGAGAAAAATAGACAACCAATGGCAGAAAAATAGAATAGCAGAAATGAGGCAGAGAAGATTGGCTATCGTCTAGTACAGAGGGCCTCAAAATACTAACAGAGAGAAACACAGGCAGGGTAGATGAGGAGATAGGGTCCATTGAGCTGCTCTATATAGGGAGGCAGTGGGACCCAAAACAAGCAGTGCACCCCATGGGAGTGAAAGGGGAGGAATTGTCTAAAAAAGGGAGGCAGAGGATATTGTTAATGGGGTAACAAGATTTAAAATTTACATTATTCTCACCACTCTGCTTGAAAGGATTACGTGCTGTTCCAGTTTGTCTACTTATGCTAGACTTGAGGACATGGTCAGCTATCCCAAAAATAAGAGGACATATTATGGTAATCATCCCTAATTTTCCTATCAACTTAATCTGAAGCCCTGTATAACTTATACTGTCTTATTTTGACTGATCTTATTTGAATCTGGTTTGTTAGATTGCTACTTTGTATTGACTGATTTTATTTAAATCTGTTATGATGGATAGCATCAAGTCTAAGAGTATAGGTAACTACACTGAAGATGACAAGATTCACTAAGATACCCACTCTGGTTTGATTATTACTTGCTCTTGAAGTCTTATAATGTCTCTAATGCTTCGTTTTTATTAATGTTGTTATACTCTGCTGAGACACCGTGGTAACCATTGTAGATCACCTTGTATTGTGGTTTTATATGACTTTTTGCTTCATGCTTTCCTAGGAATTGTTTTGTTTTGTCTTGCTTTGTTTTGTTTTTCCCTCTAATACAGATAGAAGATATACATGTAGAAACTCATGCTTATGTAGAACTTATAAACAGTTTAAGAAAACCAACTATACAACACATGTTGAAATGAACAACTACTTTGAAGAAAAAGAGACACTACAGTACCCAGTGCTGGCTCCGTAATGTCACGTTGTGAAATCCAGCAATGCTATCATTCTGTTTTCAAAGCGATTTTAGCTTGTTTTTTTTTTTTTTGTTTAAGTTAAACACACATGAAGGTATGGACAGCTGTTTTGAAGAGAATGAGAGACACTATGACATTCATTCTTGGCTTCCCTATTGTCTGGTCTTGAAGACCTGAAACACCCTCCTCGTCCTGCTTAGATCAGTTCCATACTATGTTGTTTCATGTGAATTCCCTGTATGTGACAATAAGGACAACTATTTGGAAGAAAACAAGAATCAATATGATAGAGAGTGAATATCTCCTATTGTCTAGCTTTGAAATTTATGTCTCTTACATTGCTTTCTTGTGACCCGCTTTGTTCTGTTTTGTTGTGTTTAATTTTACCCTTTTGATATAATTGCATGTATGTTTGAGTGTGTAAGATGGATGACCATATTGCTGTTTTTGTCAGATCGTGGAGCAGAACTGTTAACAGTGTCACTGTTTGAATGTCTACTTTGCATGTTTTAATTTTGTAATTTGAACAACTATTTCCAAGATGTCAGTATGTAATTTGTCAAGTAATGATTTCTTAGTGGGTTTTTTTGTTCTTTTTCTTTTTTCCTTGGAATTCTGTGTATAGCTACCCTTTATTGTGTTTTGTTTGTTTTTTTTCTCTTTAAATAAAATTTAAAAAAATAAAAAAATTATTCATATAATATTCAATACTGTGGATTCAATGAAGAAAATGTAGGCAAAGGAAGACAGGAATGGAGACAAGTATTGGACTTGTTTGCTGACTGTAAGGTTGAGGAAGGGAAAATAAATATAAAAATGTAATTGAAAGCCAAGGAGCAGATTAACTTTAGTGTTCAAGGAAGGCAAAGAATGAATAATCTTGAAATCTGACCACTGTTAACTTTCTAAAGACAAATCAGAGAAGAGACAGATTTTGACAGGAAAGTAGTGTATTCCTTTTCAGCAAACATTTTTATACAAGTAGAAAAGATATAGAGGCTCTACAGTTGGAAAAGATTACAAACTATTTCAGAATAGGCACCTATATATTTAGGTCAGAAATGCCGGTGAGCAACACATAAATAAAATCTGTGAAATTGGAAGGACTTATTTAAAAGGTGAGTTTGACAACAGAAAGAAGCATAGTCCTGCAAGGCACATGCATGGCCAGACTTTTAAAAGAAAATGTTGGCCTTTCTGAGAACTAAGAGAACAGCTTTTCTGTTTCATTTCTAGACCAAAGTTTGGCGGGAAGTACTGTACTGGAGAAAGAAAACGTTATCGCTTGTGCAACGTCCATCCTTGTCGCCCAGATGTACCAACATTTCGACAGATGCAGTGCAGTGAATTTGACACCATCCCTTACAAGAACGAATTCTATCACTGGTTTCCAGTTTTTAATCAAGGTAAGTAGCCATATAGTATACCTCAGATCTGGGACTACTTTCCTGTCTCAGGGTTTCTGTGATGCCCTGTTAAGTTCCATGAAGAGTAGTGGAACCATCAGGAGTTTTATATTTTAGAAGATGGAAGTACTGACCTTTGATGAGTAAATGTTGAAGGCTAAATGTATTTTGTACTGTTGTGTGGGAGATGAAAGAAAGTTTACCAAAAAACATGATTTGCTTCAAGACAATTGAGATGCTACTAAGTGATAAATGGAACATGTAGTCAGGTACTAATTGCTTATTGATGAGCATGTGTAACTGTCTGCCATTTTGGTACAAATTCAGAACAAAAGGCTATTGTGAGTTGGAGCAATTTCAAAGAGGCTTTCAAGGAAACAGTGGATGATTCTTAATAATAAGTTGTGTTTCTACTGAAAGAAGAAAAAGAGGAAGCATTCAAAGCCATTTCAGGTGGGAGAAGAATAGCACAGAGAAAGGCTAGATAATAGGGATGCCTTCATCAAAACTGAGTGAAAGAAAGCCCTAAACCAGAAATCCATGTTTCATAGGTACAGAGCAATAGGAAAAGGATAAAAAGCAAAATAGAATATCTAAAGAATGCATGTCAGGGACCTAACCAAGCTCAAGAAAGTTAATAGCAGGTCTGACAAAACTACCTCTGGCAGAACCAGTTATACATCCTCCCCTGAAAATGAGGACGAATCTGTGATTGTTAGTCACAGGCTAACACCAGAAGCCATCATTTCTATACTATGTTGTAAGGAATGGAATAAGAAAGATTTTTCCTGAGCTATGGAGATTTGAGGCAATGCAGTAAAAAATAGCTCATCAAATCTTTCATGATTTATAACTTCCTCTATTAAGATTAGTATCTAAAAATGTTGAGCCATCCTGTTTCAGCAAAATTGAAAGTGCAGCACTTTATTCAGTATCATCCACTTACCTGAGCTTCCTTTGAGAGGATTAACCAGACAGTGTGACGGTGAGAGTTCACCAGTGAATTATTTTCAGTGTCTTCACCTAGTGGAATTATGAATGGACCTGAAAGCTTTTGAAAGCTAAGAGTGTGGTGGACGGCATCACATGACATGCACAAAAGTATGTATCAGAGAAGATGGGTAAATGTGAGACAAATAATATCCAATCCTATAGCGATGATAAAATCTACAAGATTGACCTTTGAGACAAAGCATCTCTTCTGATTACCACTGAGAATTAAGATCATCAATTACCATCATTAAACTTTAAGAAAGGCCAAAGAAAGAGGGTAAAGGGAAGCAGAATTTTAAGCTCAGCCTTAAAACTGCTTACACATAACCCAGCCTTCAATTTGCAATGGTGGCTTCAAGTACAGGTTTCTCTCTGGCCTTAGGCATACCTTCTCTCTTCAAAGTCACAGAGGTGACTCTGTCACCTGTTCTTGTTACTCCACTGTTACTTAGTAGACATTTCTAAGACTACATAAACCACTGCACTTACACTCTGCAAATATTTTTGTTTTATGTGCAATGCTCATTATTTAAACTGTCTAACCTTAGAGGATGCCTAGACCTATACTAGGGAAAAAGGAAAGGGAGGTTTCAAAACAAACACCTTTCTTCATGGAGATATGTCATGATTATTACAGAGAAAAGGAGACTATTCAAGTTTTATTGTCTGATAACAATATTGCTTAAAGAAATATATGTGTGTAATAGCAAATGTAAATGAATATAATAGAATAAAATGAAAATAAATTCCTATATCCCACCACACTTAGCCTATTCTTCAGATATAACCATTGTTAAGAGCATTTTTGTTTGCACAATGATGGAATCATTTTTTCAGATTTTAAATCTCTCTTGATCACTGAGCACTGATCATGATATTGAGGTTTACATCATTCCTCTCAATGACTGCATAGAATTCCATTGTATAAATGTAACTTCCTTTATCTGTCCATTTCTCTCTGGATAAGCATTTCACTGCACGATGAAAGTCCTTGACTTCTATCACTAAGGTTAGTATTCATTTATAAAACTTTCTGAGTTGATAAGTATTTTAGGACTTAAAATTTCTCTTTGGTGCTTGATTCAGAAATTTCTCTCTAACAGTGCTGATCACTGTCACATCATTTAATTCATAGAGAGGGATTAAAAGCTTTTTTTGGGAGTAACACTCTGCTAGTAATCACTGCAAGAGATTAATGGTAACTACCATGTCATCCCTCTAAAAGTCTCTTGTGCAGACTGGAAAGTGGAAAACCTTGACAAGGTTTCAGAGTCAGAGATGGGGTTTGAATCCCTATGGATCTAACTCCAGTGGTGTGTGAAGGAGGATTCTGCAGGTTGTGTTCTTTATGACTCTCCTCAGCTTTTCACGCCTCATGAACATGTTATTACTCTTTTCTCAGATTTTGATGCTTATTAGTTGCAGAAAAATATACAAATATGCCTTGAGCACCCTTGAGGACATACAGTTTGTTTGAAGAGCTTCTAAAATCTCTAGTCTTGTAATTGTAGACCTCAAAGAATCTGAGTAATAATTGTACAACTGGAGTATCTTCAAGTGAGGTCTATAATCATAGTAAAATAAAGTTATGAAACCACCTACTACCTGAGTAGGATCTAGAATTCTTATATTAAACTTACACAATACAAGGTATTTAGAAAATAGTAAAACAAATTATGAATTTAACAAAGAATTGCTTAATAGTGGCATAATGAAGTAAGCTGCAGGGAAGAGGATACTTCAGAAGGTTCTGGGGGTTCTGTTGTTTTGTTTCATTTTATAATAAAAACTGAGCCAAAATTATACATCTTTTAGAAGCATAGAATGTCAAGACTACTTACAAGGGCCTTTACCATTCCTTGAGTTTGCAATATGGAGATAAAATACCTGTCACTTCTTGAGCATGTACTGTATACCCAGCACAGTGATGATTATTTGACAAAAATCTCTGTCTCTGTTGGCACAAGATAGGTATTATTATTCTCGTTTTTCCAATGAAGAAATTTATTTTTAAAATACTTTAAATCACTTTCTGAAGGGAATTAGATTTGTACGGATCAAAACATTTACATATGCTCTATGTAGAAGTAGACGGTACCAGATCTAGTATTTTCTCTTCCCCTCTTTGCATTTGGTTCCCTTCCACACTCAGAAGGGCGTATGTTCCTTATGCCCCATGCAAGAATGGATCTTAAATTAAAATGGGATCCAATCAGCATGCTACCAGATTTTTCTGGGCATTTTTCTATTATTATTTGTGCATAAAACATTGCCTGTTAATCTGAAGAGTGATTACTCTAAAGATCTCATCAAACACTGTGTGTATAAAAGAAAATTTTATATCTGTAGGTTAGAAGTTAGCAAGCAGTGTGGGCTCTGAAATTAAACCAGTGTGGTGGCTTAGTTATTCCATTCATACTGGGAGATCCTGAAAAATTTGATACTGCTATGCCTAAAATTTCTCATCTATGCAATAGGTAATAAAAGCACTGACTGAATCAAGTGGCTATGATTATTAAAATGATAATGACTATAAATCAAAACAAAATCTGAGAAATAATATTCAAGTAATATAATAGCAATTCCCTTAATAAGGCCAAATTCCTTCTAATTCACTATATAAAAAAGAATAGCAACATCTCTGGATTGTTTTATTCTTCAGAGAGTGGGTCAAACAACACAAACCTACCATACCAAGATAAGCATTGAAATTTGAAGACAAATACTGCAATGTCACCATTCTGGAACTCAGTGCTACACTTGTTACTGGATAGAAGATCATTCATTATGAGAATCCACTTACAAAATCAATCAAGAGCAAAGGTATCCTTAAATTTCACATCCTAGGTGTCCCCAGCCCCTTTACCAGCACCTTTGAGATAGAGAGTTTTTAAGAAAATCTCAAGAATTATTCAGGCCTGCTTTTGTCCAAATACAAAATCCTAAATCTGAATTCTAAAACTCAGTGCAAAGTATTAATGCAGTGATTCTGTGCATTCAGCACTTAGATGGGGTATTCTCTTTCCTGGGAGAGACATATAGCTCCCAGGTGACTCCTGATATGTACTTCTGCTCTAGTTTGGGTAGTGACAGGGCTAATTATGCTGCCAGGAAGGGAGATATGCAGTAACCACAAGTCGTGCTTTTTCCAGAGTCTTCTGGCTCTTTTCAACTGTACTTTGTTCACTGATACATTCAATTCATTTTGATTTTGTCTTTTTTTGGTTGCCTGATGTAAAATCAGTTGATAATCTCCATTTGTGTTTGCTTTTCTTTAAACTTTGAGCAGATGTGGTTGACATCTATTTCATTTAATGTTTCAGTTAAGTGTTCAGAACTTGTGCTCTTTAACATGTTCATGTGAGTTTTACGATTGTATTTCCTTGCCACGTGGATTGTTGGATCTGTGCACAGAGGTAGTTAGCACCATGCACTCTGCCATTCATTTGGCTCCCATTGACACTGAGAAGGGACCGTAACAAATGACCGTAGAGCTAGTAACAGCAAGCCCATTCCCCACAATACACAAATCCAAAAAGAATCCTAAATGGACTCTGAAGGAAACATTCTCCAGATTTTTGCTTAAAGGAAAACAGCCTGGGGTAAGCAGGTGGGCTTCAACTTCAGGAAAAAAAAAATAAGTCCTGTGTGGTTATAAATCTGTCCAAGCATTTCTTGAACTTAAGAATATTGTTGGAGAGAGACCAGCATCGCGGCCTGACTCTTTGGAACCGGCAACCTCCCAGACCCACAGAGGGGCCTGTGCTGTTTGGATTGGAAACTTTGCGGAGACCGGCACCTCGGCCTGACTGTTTTGGACTGGTAGGCCTGCTCTTCATCCGCAGGGAATTTCCCGAAGACCGGCATTTGGGCCAGGTCTGTTTGGGGCCCGTAGCCCCGCCCTTCACCTGCAGGAAATCTGTAAGAGACCAGCATCTCGGCCGGCCTCTTTGGAACCGGGAAGCTCCCGGACCCGCAGAGTAGCCTGCGCTGTTTGGGTTGGGAAATTTGCGGAGACTGGCATCTTGGCCAGGTCTGTTTGGGACCAGGAACTTTGCAGAAACCAGCATTTTGGCCTGACTCTTTGGGACCAGTAGGCCCACCCTTCACCCGCAGGGAAACTCCTGGCAACCTGCTTGGGACAAAGTATGGTGGCCTGGCCTGCCTGAGATTCCACAGGCTCCAGATTGACCACGCCCAGGATCCGCCTGACAACTTAGGGAGCCAGAAGCCCGCAGAAGGGAGTTAGGACCCTGTGAGGAAGCCAAGAGCCTGTGGGGGAGCCACTGCCCCTCCAGGAACTGAGGGTGTAAGAGGTAATTCACCACACATGCAGAGAAAGCATTGGAACACCGCTCAAAGCAAGGAAATATAGAAAAATGACAAAAGGAAAGACCAAAAGGCAGGCTCAAAGCTCTAGCCCTCCCCAAGAAAGCTTAGAAGCCATGTACACAGAAGAAAAAAGAAGCAATACACCTGAAATGTCTGAAATGATATCATATGAAATAAATATGCAACTAGGGAAAGCTATGGAGAAATTCAAATCAGAAATACTTGCCCAGGTAAAAGAAGAATTGATAAAAACAGTGAAAGAAATAGTGAACGCATCTAGTGAAAACACAGTTAAAAAAATTAGAGGAACAAAGCAAACAGATAGAATCCCTGAATGAACAATATAAGAAAAAACAATGCATAAAGCAGATTCAAAGAGATATACAGGAAATCAAAAATTCTATTGAAAGCTGTAAAAACCACCTCAATGAAAGTGAAGATAGAATTGCAGACCTCGAAGATAAGATTGCAGCCAGTGAGCAGGAAAGACAAGATCTTTTAAAAATAACAAAGAATCAGGAAATAACAATTCAACACCTGCAAGATGATGCAAAGAAAAATAACCTAAGATTAATAGGGATAAATGAAAAAGAAGGGGACAGCCCAAATAATATCAAGAGGATATTTACAGAAGTAATAGCTAAAAACTTCCCAAACATGAGAAGAGAAACTGACATCTGGATAAGTGAAGCATATAGAACTCCAAACAGCCATAACCAAAATAAAACTACACCCAGACACATAATAATCACCATCCCAGAAATCCACCATAAGAATAGAATACTAAAAACTGTTAGAGAGAAAAGAGAGATCACCTATAAAGGAAAACCTATCAGAATCACAGCAGACTTCTCAACACAAACAATGAAATCAAGAAGAGCATGGAGTGAAGTCTTTCAGATCCTAAAGGAAAACCACTTCCAACCCAGACTGACATACCCTACAAAACTGTCCTTCAAAATAGATGGAGAAATAAGATACTTCCATAACAAGAAGAGCTGAAGAACTTCATGTACACCAAACCAATCCTACAAAGAATACTGAAAGACATTCTAGATACACACGGGAGAAAACCACCAAGCAAGGCAGA
>PVJX010011812.1:0-52355 GCA_004027295.1 Dolichotis patagonum | reverse complement strand
TTATGGTTTTTTTTTTTTGAGGTTTTGTATTGTTTCTACCCTTTTTTCTGTATTGCTTTTTTTCTCTTTAAATAAAACTAAAAAAAAATAGGAATTAGTGAAAATTCAGATGGCACAAATGGCACAAAAAATGTATAAAGAAATCAGAGCAAAAAACATTCTAAATATAGAGAAAGAATTTAACATAGTTAAGCAAGCCATATGAACCCAAATAACCACAATCAGAAAGGAACTTATTCAACACATATCATAGTCAAAATCTCAGAAGTCCAACACAAGAACAGATCATAAAAGCTTTTAGAAAAAAATAACAAATCACTTAGGAAGGTAAACTCATTAGAAATGCAGATTTCTCAACAGAAGCATAAAGACTATGAAGGCTTGGAGCAAAGTGTTTCAAGACCAAAAAGAAAACAATTTCCAACTCAGACTAATGTATCCTGTAAAATAATCTTTCAAAACGGATGAAGAAATAGTTTTTACATGGCAAAGAGATTCTTAAGAATCTTATGGCCACAAATTCAGAGCACCAAAATATTCTCAAGGATATACTACAGGAGAGCAATGATGCCAATGATGCCAAAAAGTCTAGTGGAGTACATGCATCAGGTAGTGTGACTAGTCAATCAGAAAGAGGGAAAGAAGAATCAGCAATGGGGAAATAATACAATGACAAGAATAAGTAAACACCCTTTAATAATAACTCATTGTGAATCATCTTAACATCCCAATCAAAAGATACAGGTTGGTAGATTGGATCAAAAACAAAGTTTAGTGATATACTGCATACAAGAAACACATTTAACTTAAAAAGAAAATCATAGACTAAAAACCAAAGGATGGAAAACAATATTACACACATCAGGAGCCTGAAAACACGCAGGAGTATCTACTCAATTTTCAGACAAAGTGGACTTTGAGTCAGAACTGGTCAGAAGAATGAAAAAAGGTCACTACATATGTTTAGGAGAATAATTCAGTAGGAAGAGATAACAACCACAAATAGATATGCAGCAAATGTCTATGTACTCAACTTCATAAAACACTACTGAACATACAAGATCAGATAAATATCAACAAAATTATTGTGAGTGACCTCTATACCTTACCATTAAAAACAGACACATCAACTAGACAAAAAGTCCAAAAGTAATATCAGAGTTGGACCACACCTTCAAACAATTGGACTTAATAGATACCTATACAATATTATACCCAACAACAGAATATATATTCTCATCAACACACAGAACTTTTTGTAAAATGCACCACATATTGCCACATAAGGAACCCTCAAATAAATATAAAATAATCAAAATTATCCTATACAAATTATCAGATTGTATTGCAACGAAATAGGAATGACAAAGAAAGTACAGAAATTAGGCAAACACATGAAGATCAATAAAACATTCTTAAATAATTAATGGATCACAGAAAAATTCAAGCAGTGTTGGGGTCTGTGCCTAGATCTCTAATCCCTCAAAAGGGTGCACAGCAAAGGGTCCAAAGCAATGAGACAAGTGGCATGATCTTTAGGGCTGCAGGAGGACTAAAATCCTCAGCAGAGTTTATAACTCTGCTAGCCGGCTGGCCGACTGACTCTGGGCAGCCCATATTTAATCAATTTAAGCCCATATTTAAGCCCATATTTAATCAATTTAAACAATCAGGGGGTTGGGTAGAAAATGCAGGAAACCTGAACAGGATATTGGGGGGGGGGGGTCAAGGACCCCCCCCCTCCAAGCAACAGATGTTACTAATTAAGGAAAACTATCCAGAGAGTCTCCAGGTGGCCTCAGCTGTGGCCCATCTTGTCCCCTGAGTTGTCTTCTCATTCTCAGCTCAATCATACCTGGGCCACGCAACAGCCCTGCATATGTGTTAGGCTTCAACAGTGTCCAACAAAGGAGGAATCTAGACAGTTCCTAGAATGAAACAGTAATACCAATACAACATATTAGAACCCACTGGACACAAAAAAATTAATCTTGATAGCAAAGTTTACAGTTAATGCACACATCAAAAAAAATAGAACAAGCCCGAAGCAATAACTTAATGATCCACCTCAGGATCCTAAAGAAATAAGTACAATCCAAATTATAAAGACCAAGTAGAAATCAATGAAATTAAAACTAAAAATAATTACCAAGAATCAATGAGTCAAAAAGTTGGTTCTTTAAAAGAATAAATGAAACCAAACCCTTAGCCAATTTTACCAAAGAAGGGGGAAAAAAAGACATCAATGCAATTGAAAATGAAAAAGTGAAACCAAAAGAGACAGTCCTAAAATCCAAATTATTAGTAACTACTTCAAAACCTGTATTCCAATAAATTAGAGAATTCATAAGAAGTCAAGATGTATAAGCATTACTAAAACCAAAACAAGAAGATGGAAAACCGGAACAGTCTATAACAGGCAGCAAAATTAAGGCCATAATTAAAAAAAAAATTACCAACTAAGCAAAGTCCAGAACCTGATGGATTCACCACCGAATTCAACAAGAAATTCAGAAAATTGCTAACACCAGCATACTCAGTCTTTGTGAAACTGAGAAAGAAGTGCTTCATTTCTATGACTACCTGCATTCCGCTCTTTAATGTGTCTTATATCCTTCTAATTAATACTCTCATAAATTCTTCTTGAAGTGTCTCTTTAAAAAGAAAAAGAAGTAGTACTGTCAGTCTCTCACTGTAAGCTACCATTACACTGATTGTAAAACCAGAGAAGGGCTCAATGCAAAAAGAAAACCATGGTTCAATGTCTTTAGTGAACATAGATACAAAAAATCCTCAGCAAGATACTGGTAAACAGAATGCAATGAATCATTTTTAAAAAATACATCATGACCAAGTATACTTCATCCCAGGGACCCAAGAATGGCTCAACATATGCAGAACAATAAATGTGGTAAACAATAAAATAATAAACATACATAAACAAAAGCAAAACCAAAAATCACATGATCATGTCAATAGACACAGAAAAAGCCTTTGAAAAAAAATCTAGTATCTGTTTATGATAAAAACCCTGAAGAAAATAAAGTAAGAATGACCTTATTTAAGTCTAACAGAAGTGATTTGTGATAAACTTACTGCCAACATCATGTTAAATGGGGAAAAACTAAAAAGGTTTTCCTCTAAAATCAGAAGAAAATGATGTCCAATATCACCACTCTAGTTCAATATAGTATTTGAAACTTTAACCAGAGCAATTAGGCATGAGAAATAAATAAAAGGGATACATATAGGGAAGAAAAAAGTCAAACTGTCTTTATTCACAGGTGATGCTTTACATAGAAGACCCAAAAATTTCCACCAATAAAAATTCAGCAAGGCAGCAGTATATAAATCAACACATGAAAATCAATAGTGTTCCTGTATATCAATAATGAACCCACTGAGAAAGAAATTATGAAAATATCATTCACAATCACTTCAAGAAAAATTAAATACTTGGGAATTAATCTCACAGAAGGAAGTGAAAAATCTTTAAAATGAAAACTATAATAACTGAGAAAGGAGATTGAAGAAAGCACCAGAAAATAGAATAATATACTCTGTTCTTTGATAGGCAGAAAGAACAATGTCAAAATGGTTATACCAAAACCAACATATAAATTTAATGCAATTACAATCAGAGTACAAACAATGTTCCTCACAGATGTAGAGAAAACAATCCTAAAATTCTTATGGAACCAAAAGAGAGCCAGAATGGAGGAATCAATCCTGGACAAGAAGAGCAAAGCAGTAAGCATATATATTATATTATACTCTATTATATTGTATTATATATTGTACAATTATTATATTTTAAGTTACAGTAGTATTTTGTATTGGCACAAAAACAGATATGTAGATCAATGGAACTGAAAAAAGAAGATACAGAGACAGAAGAGAGTATAAAGGCTCACTCAGTCATCTGAGCTTTCACAAAAGGGCCAAAAATGTCTACTGAAAGAAAGACAGCCTCTTCAACAAATGGTGCTGGAAAACCCACTATACACATGCAGAGGATTGAATTTAGAACCATTTCTCTCACCATGTACTAAACTAAATCAAAATGAATCAAAATTCTAAATATTAAACCAAAACACGTAACATAATAGAAGACAAAATAGGCAAAACTGTTGAAGGCATAAGCATAGGCAAGGACTTTCTGAACAAAACTCCAGTTGCACAAGAAATAATAACAAATAGGATTATATCAAATTAAAATGCTTCTCCATACCAAAAGAAACAACCAACAGAGTGAAGAGACAAACTACAGAATAAGAAAAGTAATTTGCCAGCTACTCCTTGGACTTAGGACTAATAACTAAAATATGTAAAGATAGATATAAAATATATAAAGAACTGAAAAATTTGACCCACCCTGAAAAATTTGACCATAATTTTTAAAAGTTCAAGTGAAATAAAGCAACATTTCTCAGAAGAAGAAACACAAATGTCCAATAAATATATGAAAAATTGTTCAACATCTCTGGCCATTATAGAAATGCAAATTAAAACAACATTGAGATTTTTTCTTATTCCAGAAAGAATGGCTGCCATCAAGAAATCAAATAATAACAAACACTGATCCCATTGCAGGAAAAAGGGAACACATCCACGTTGCTGGCTGGAACGTAACTATTATGACCACTATGTAAGCACAGAGATTTCTCAAACAACTAAAAATAGAAATTCCACTTAATCCTGCTGTCTCTCTTTTAGGCATCTTCTGGAAAGATTTAAAGGCATCATATTTCATTGATATATGCATGCTCATGTTTATAGCAGCACAATTTATTATATCTAGGTCTTGGAAGCAACTTATATATACATCAACAAACAAATGGATGAAAAAAATGTGGTATTTATACAAAATGGAGTACTACTCTTCCATAAAGAAAGACAACTTTGAGTCATTTGTAGGAAAATGGTTGCACTTTGAGGCCATATATTAAGTGAAATAAGTCAGACACATAAGCTTAAATATCACATAGTTTTTTTCATGTGAGAAATGCAAAGTATAAGTAATTTAAAGAGCAAAGAAAAAGACAGTAAGAATCAAGGAGACAGATCTTTTGCAAATAAGAAGAGAATCAAAAGATGGAGAGAAGGAGCAAAAAGGGGAATAAAAGAAGTAAAAAGAAAATGTGTTATGTGCATGTACTGACTTTCTTCAATGAATATAATCATTATGCATTGTAACAAAAATTCCAATAAAAAATATAATATGTATAATCACATACAATATATAATATTTGACAAAATAAGCATGGCTTTACTCTATTCAGAATCAAGATTAAAATGTTAATAAGGAAATTGTTTTTACTCTTTATTTTGAAAATTTTTAGACTGATAAAAATATTGAAAAAATAGAGTCCATATTACATATCCTTGACTCAACTTCCTTTAACGTAAGATAGTAACCTCTTAGTTTATCAAAACCAAGACATTAACACTGTACCAATACTACTACAAAAACCACAAAACTTACTTGAATTCCACTAGTTTTCTTTCCACTGTCTTTTTCCCGCTCCAGAGTCTAACCAGAGATCCCATGTTGTCCCTTGACTCTTCAGATAATGTGACATTCCTCATTTGTCATTTATATTCTTGACAGAGGATTAGCCAGCGGCCTTGGAGCATGGGGATTCTTCAAAGTGGGTTTGTCTCATTTTTTCTCACGATCATGACGTGAAGCCTTTGGAACAAGAACACTGCTTATGCAATGCTTTGTTTTTCTCAGGGTCTGTGAGAAGGTGAATGAAATCATGTCTAATGCTGGTGATGTTGACCTTGATCCATGGCTCAGGCAACATCTGCAAGGTTCTTCTCCAAAGTTACTATGGTTATCTTTGTAATTGATGGAGACGGTTTCAGACCTGTGCTAATATACTCAAACTTCTGCTCAATGATTTCAGAAGCTTTCTTACTAAATGAATCCTCCTGCTGTATTTGCCTAACACATCTTGCTGCTATATTTGCATAGCAATGATTTTGTATTTTTTATACCTTCTATTTTGTAAATTAACATTTTTTCTATAAAGAAAACCTTGTCCCTATTGATTTGATTATTTCTTTATTTGTATATAATTTTGTCTCTCATATTCATATACTGCAATTATTTTCTCCTAGTTTGTCAGTTGTCTTTTGTTTTGATTATAGAATGTTCTGTTGTGAAAGATCTTGTTTGATGGAGTTAGATTTCTCAGTTTTTACTCTGGTTGATACTGGATTTTTGATTCATAGTCACAGAAGCTTTCACTACCCTCTTTGTCAAGATTAAAGAAAAATTTACCCGTGCTTTTATTCCCATATTTATATGCTTTCATTTTTCACACTGAAATTCCTATCCCTTCTAGAATTTACTGTAGTATATGGTGGGAGATGGCATTGAGCTAAGTTTTTCTCCTTTCAAATAGCCACTACTACTTATTAAAGTGTCCATCTTTACCTCAGTAATTAGAGATGCTACCTAATAAGCCAGTTTTAAATTATACAACAATGATTATGAGAAGCATTAGTAGATAAAATTTCAAAAAAAAAAATTATGACAAAAATCAAATAGAAGAATATTGACAAATGAAGTAAATGGAAGAAGCCAAACCCTAGAATATATGCAGAGGCAGGATATTTTATGATGATTTTTTATTTTAAAGATAATAAAATATAATAAAACAAGACAGAACAAAGCCAATCAAGACAATGCAGTGAAATCGGTACAGAACTTCAGAGAAAGATACCACGATAACAGTAATAGGTACCATAGTAGATCTTGTTATCTTCACAATAGTTGTCCATTCATTCAGGTATAGCAAAATCAAACCAAAAACAAAACACTATAAAACCAATCGAAACAGAATATTGAATAGAGCAAAACAATCAGAACAAAGCAAAACAATGAGAACAATATTGGTCTTCAAAAACAAGATAGAAGGAAATCCCCCATATTTGCTATATTGCATACTGTCATCCTCCCAAGAGATGCTCAGACCTCTGGCCCCAGGTCAGCATAATCAACCTAACAATAGAAGCATTTAGTTGCTTTATATACCTTAGTTGCTATCCACTCCCACTGACCTCAAAATCATCCAGTTGCTAATGAGGGTGGAAGGGACACACAGGACGTTTGACTCAGCCCACGTGCTGGGGAGACCTGACTTACTCTCTCCCTGGCACACCCATGGCTCCACACACTGCCACTTACCAGGAAGCATGATTCATTGCTTCCTCAGTCCCCCAAGTTCCAGCATGGCTGATTCTCAGGAGACGCTGACTTATTCTTTCCCTGCCACACCCGTGGCTCTATAATGATTTTTAAAAAGTCAATTCAGCCATGGCTTGGGCAAGCAGGGGCCACCCCACGGGGAGAACTACCCAGCGTCTCCCAAGATCCAGGTAACATTGGAACTTAGGGTGCTGTGAAACCAAGCGACTAGCCCACCTCCCTGGTAAGCAGTAGCGAGCCTACCGGTGCTCAGGCTGAGTCAAACACCCCATCCACCACCCCCACCCCGCTTCCTCTCCCCTTTTTAGCAAATGGGAGCCAGAGGTCTGAGCATCTCTTGGGAGGCTGACGATATGCAATATAGCAAATACGGGGGATTTCCTTCTACAATCTCTTTGAAGGCAAATATTGTTATCACTGTTTTGCTTTGTTCTGATTAATTGTATTGCTCTATTCAATATTCTGTTTTGGTAAGTTCTATTATGTTCTGTATTTGGTTTGATTTTGCTATACCTGATTGAAAGGACAACTATTGTGAAGCTAACGAGATATACATGGCACCTATTACTGTTATCCAGGTAACCTGTTATGACATTCTGTACCAATTTCACTGCACTGTCTCAATTGGCTATGTTCCGTTGTATTTCACTACCTTCAAAATAATTTTAAAAAAGAGTCAATTCACCAAGAATACATAATAATCTTAAATGTATATTAACTATAGTGTCTTTTATTGGCTTTCTAACTTAACAGAAATTCTATGGCTCTTATTTAGCCCAAGAGTTGAGTTGGAATATCCTTTCCTTCATTTGTTCTTCTGGAACCATTGTCCACGTCAACCCACAGAGCCAGCATCATAGTGCCATGCTTCCAACTATGTCTGTGGTACCATCCTGACACACTTGATACAGTTCAGGTCCTTAGAAAACAGCTGGGTATAGTTTTAATTCAATTCTTCCAGCTGTGCTTTTTTTGTAATCTTTTGCTTTTGGCTTTTAAAATTTTTACCAATTCATTTCCATTCTTCTGGAAAAGCTTCAGATACTGAAAACATCAGTTTGTTTTAAAGAGAGTGGTTCTGAGATAGATTTTTTTTTTTTCCTGAAAGATCAGACCATAAAAAGCCAAGCAAAGTAGCTGCTGGCTGCATTACACAACCCATCTGATTTTAAGTTGGTCTTAAGCACTTCTCTGCCTCCCATCCTGCAAAAATACCAAAAGATGAATCATTTAACTTCACACACCCTTGGTATTAATTGCAAACTGGATGATGAATTTTACTATATGTAGGGTCTCTGTGATATTTAGGAAATGCTCCAGAATCCAGCTTCTAAGGTGTACATGGGGTGGGTAGACTCAGTAGCTAAGATGCATACCTAAAGATTTATCCATTACTCTGCACGGTTGGAATCAGTGAGTCAGTCAGTCTTCATTTCATGTTTATGAAATGTCTTTCCTCCAGGGAGTTCTCCTCACATTCATTATCTCATTAATCACCCTACTATATTCCCTTAGAGAAAAGAAAATGGGGAACATTCATTCTATTAGCTCTTTGATTCCCAGGAGGAAATATTGGGCTTAGAGAGAAAAAAATAATTTCCTCATCTGTAAAATGAGTCCTCAGGCTCAGTCCCTGCCTTTTGCCCTAGGTGCTTGATGAGGCTGAAAGATTTGAAAAATTCTAAGTCCTTAGGAAAAAAAAAATAATTACATATGCTAGTCAGGCAAATTATTAGAGGTTAAACTGCTACAACTAGGGAAGAATTTTCATAAAACTAAAAATGTGGTACATAAAAATTTTTATTTATTTCTGGTGGATCACAGTTATGATTCCAACCAAAGAGGCTTCTACAGTTTGGTAAGCACTTGAAGGTAGTGACATGTTTTTTATACATATAAGAGAATGGAATTAATTAACTTTTGGAAGATTTGCATGCATCTTGACATGCAAAATTTTATTTAATCCTGGCAACAACCAAAAAAAAATGATCAGAAGAAGAAACTTAGTAAGTACATCCAAGTCAGTAAATGGCAGAGCTGAGATTTGAATTCAGGTCTTTTGATTCTCAAATACATATTCTTTCCAATACATGGAACATTCACAGGAATGAAATGTTTCCTCTCAGTTTCAGTTAACTACACATTTTAAATGAGGTAATTCACAAAATGGTCATGCTTCTCCATTTGCTGTCCAGGAAATACTGTTTTTGGTAAGAAGAATCTTGGCTGTTGGAAGTGGAAGAGGGATAAACAGTATTACTCCTTAGGAAAGGCTGCCCTGGAAAGGACACACCTCATAATAACTTCCAGAAAAATGCCTCACAATTGGTCCAGTCGGATGTCTGGGGAAGGGGTACTGATAACAATACGAAGAATGAAAACAGTGAGCCATGGATGGTGGCACATGCCTGTAACCCCAGCACTTGGGAGACTGACAGAGGAAGATCACTGTAGGTTTGTGGCCATCCTGGGCTTCATAGTGAGTTCAAAGCCAGCCTGAATTACATAGTGAGACTCTACCAAATAAATAAATAAATAAAACTAGTATTTTTCACACCAAATATAGCATTAGCAAAAGTTAAAATGAAAAATAATATGCAGTAATGAGGAGTGAGGATCTGGCATTCTTACACATTGCTAGTGGGGCAAGGAAATCCCTATAGTTTTTTAGATAGCAATTTGACAGTACATACAAGGCATCTTAGAATGCCTACATATTCTTTGAAAAACTGCTGTATCAAGGAACTTACCAAGTACACTATAGTGAATATACAATGGCTTTCATAACAAAATTTCATATAATTATTTTAGAAGTTGAAAGTAACTTTCAATGATAAGAAATCAATTAAATAAATTACAATAAATCAGTACTGTTAGGACTTTTTGGATATAAAAACAATTTGCTTCCAGTAAGGGAATACTTATTGAAACTGTAAGTGGTACAAAAAGAATTTGGAATCTTACCTACATGATCATATTTCAAAAGAACCATAAACAACAAGAAACAAACAAAAAAAGATTTCAGAAGAAGCACATGTACCCTTGCCATTAAGACCGCCCCAAAACTAGAATAGAATTATAAAACTAGAAAGTTGTTTAGTACCTAGCCACTTAGGGTACAGAGTATTTGTCTGTCATTATGAATTTGCTAACCCTGACTCAACCATGACTCAGGCATTATATATCAAATTACTTCTACCTCTCCTACTAATCAACTACCTTCCACACTACTCTGTATTATTTAGCTTCTAA
Source organism: Dolichotis patagonum (assembly GCA_004027295.1). Classification (NCBI taxonomy): domain Eukaryota; kingdom Metazoa; phylum Chordata; class Mammalia; order Rodentia; family Caviidae; genus Dolichotis; species Dolichotis patagonum. Next base: position 41,884 of record PVJX010011812.1, on the reverse strand, counting down.
AAATCAAATTTCTCCCCACTCATGCCATCTCCTAGTTTATTTTCTTCCGGACAGCATTTTCCAGGAGGTTAGTTTGCCTTTGGCTCCTATTATCACCAACTACATCTTTCTACATATTGTATAAATTCCAAAAAGATTATGACTGCTTGTATTCATTCCCATCATCCCTGACTAGACAAGCTTTTGTGGCAGGTATTCTTATAGGCCACAGGTCATTTGAACATCCACATGTCTACTTTCCTTGGAAAGGTCGGACTATGAAAGCCACAGGTGAACCATATTTGGCCCATAGTCATGATTTGTTTGATCTGCACCTTGTTGACCCACACAATGGGGAGATCAGAAAATCTCATTTAAAAGTAAGAACTATTAGGTTTTCTTGAAAATCCAAACATCTAAGAGTTGGCAAAAGCTAAATATTGACCTCCTTAAGATAAAGCATACTCTCTGCAGTTCTTTATAGTTTACAATATACCCTAATGTCTCCTATATTTGTCTGCTTACCCATATTATGCTACTTGATAAGAAACAAGAATTTACTCCTTACTTACAAGAATTTATATTGTCTTGCTCTTTCAGCAGAGAGCTATGAACAGAAAACCTTTAGAAAAAAAGCTACAGGCATTGCAGGGATTCTGATGTGAGGCTTATCCAGTACACAAACAGGGCAAACTTACACTTTTTTATCAGCATCAATATGTATCATATAAATCAGTGAGTGTACCCCATTTTTATAAAAAGCAAAGAAGTAAACTCACAGACTGGCATTACTTGTTATTTTAATCTTAAATAACAAATCTGGAGACAGTGAGAGAAAAAGCTCTATATATTCCATCATCTTAAATAAGAAAAATATTTTCTATTTCAAACCCATCCAAAATCTCACCATAAATTTTAATGAAATTAAATACCTTTCAATATGTATAGTAAGGACCCAGTGATTTCCACATAAATGAATTATATAAAACACCAACTACATAATTATTTCATACTCACCAGCATTTTGGTAGTTGTGTTTTTAAATTTTTTTTTATTTTAAAGAGAATAAAAGAAAACAAAACAGAACAAAGCAAATCAGAATAGAACAATGCAAGCAACACAAGACTTCAAAACAAGACAACAGGAAATCAACAGTGGCTACCATAATGTTTCTTATTTTCTTTGAAATAGTTGTCCATATCTTCACACACAACAATATCAAACATAACAAAATAATATAAAACCAATCAAAAGAATGAAAGCATTACAGGACTTCAACACCAGATAATAGGAAATGAACAATGGTTTCTATAATGTCTCGTTTTCTTCAAAACAGTTGTCCATACTATCACATATAATAAAATCAAACAAAATAAAACAGAATAAAGCTCATTAAACGAACAAATGAAAACATTATAGGACTTCAAAACAAGATAATAGGAAACCAACCATGAATACCATAATACATCCCATTATGTTCAAAATAGCTGCCCATACCATCAGACATAGTAAAATCTAAAAAAACAAGACAAAACCAAACCAAGCCTAACAAAATTGTGAAAACAATACAAGAGTTTAAGCCAAGATGGTAAGAAATTAACAGTGTCACTACCTTCTCCTCCCAGGTGTTTCCTCCCTTATCACTTTTATAATATACATTGTGCTTTTTTGTTCCAATTCCTTCTGTTTTTTATGCTAGGATTCACCCATACAAGTTCAAACTGTTTCACCCATGAACATGATCTCCAGTTGCATCCATTTACCTACAGGAGCCTCAAGATTATTCTACTTTATAGTTGGGTAGCTTTCCATGGTATGAAAATACCATATCTTTCTTATCCATTCTGTGGTTGATGGGAAAGCTAACCTTGCTTTTTTTCTGATCTCCTGTTATATGGGACATTGTTTTCTCTCCTTTGATTTTCAGTCTCTAAATTTCCTTTCAAGTTAAATGTGTTTCTTTTTTAAAATTTTTTCTATTAATTTGAAGGTAGTAAAATACAGTGGAACAGGATGGAATAAAGCCAATTGAGACAGTGTGGTGAAAGTGGTACAGAACTTTACAGCAGGTTACCGGGATAACGGTAATAGGTACCATTGTATATCTCATTATCTTCACAATAGTTGTTCTTTCAATCAGGTATAGCAAAACCAAAGGAAATACAGAACATTATAGAACCTATCAAAACAGAATATTGAATAGAGTAATACCATTAATCAGGACAAAGCAAAACAGTGATAAAAATATTTGCCTTCAAAGAGATGATAGAAGGAAACCCCCCTTATCTGCCATTGGGCAGACATTGATGTCATCCAGGGCAGTGGGATAACGTGGGAATGAAAAGGCAGAGGGCAAGTTAACAGCAACTATGGTGAAGTCCCTTGGAACTCTAGAACTAGATGGCTATAAATCATTACCTAAAATGGTCTTAAAAATGGACCAAGAGGGTGCTGAGCCAACCAGTAACCTGCCTGCCGCCCTGGTAAGTGACTGTGGTCTGGCAAGCCGCAGCCACCCCAGGGTGGGGAAACAAGAAGTAACAGTGTTTCCTGAGATCTGTGCCATGTTGGAACGTAGGGCGCTGAGCCAACCGGCAACCAGCCTGCTGCCTACTGGGGCACAGGCATAGAATCAAACATACCAAATCCCCCCCCACTTAACAATTGGGATCCAGGGATCTGGGTATCTCTTAGGAGGTGACCATATGTGGTACAGCAAGTGGGGGGAGTTTCCTTCTACTATCTCTGAAGGCAGATATTTTTATTGCCGTTTTGCTTTGTCCTGATTAACGGTCTATTCAATATTCTGTTTTGATGTGTTCTATAATGTTGTGTATTTCTTTTGATTTTTCTGTACCTAATAGAAGAACAACTATTTTGAAGATAACGAGATATACAATGGTGCCTATTATTGTTGTCCTGGTGACCTGCTGTGAAGTTCTATGCCAATTTCACTATACTGTCTCAATTGGCTTTATTCCATCCTGTTTTGTTGTATATTACTACCTCCAAGTTAATGAAAATTAAATAAAATAAAACAATAGAACATGAGAAAACAAGGTAACAAAATACTTCCCAAAACTCCCAACTCCACCAAAGCTGATCCATGTGACATGGATGACGAGAAACTCAAAAACAAAACAACAGAATTATATAAGGTGATTAAAAAGGAAATAACAACAACAAAACATATCAATAAGGTACCTAGCAAGCTGAAACATGATATAACTAAACAGATAATGTACTTAAAAAGCAAAAGGAGGAAAAGAAAATGCACTAAAGGATATAACATCATGTATGTTTAAGTGTGTGGGATTGAGAACCATATTACCAAGTTTTTGTTGGATCACTGAACAGAACTGTTTACAGCCTCACTGTCTGTTCACCTTGTATGCCTGAATTTTGTAACATGAACAACTATTTCTTAGAAGACAATATGTAATTTATCAAGTAGTGATTTCTTAATGTTTTTTTGAAATTCTGTATTATTTCTACCCTTTTTTCTGTTTTGCTTTTTTTCTCTTTAAATGAAATTTTTTTAAAAAATGGACCAAAACAAAACCAAACTTGATCAACCATTTCACCTGCATCATTCTTAAAAATCTAAACGATCTGACAACAGGTACTTACGGCTCCTCTTGTTTCATTTCCTGGAACCTAGAATAAGCATCCAAATGAACAAGTTCTCTGTTCCTAAGTTCTTCGTACCATCCACATCACTAAATCTAGCCTTCATCACAAGATTTAAGATTTTTGCTTTGTGTTAATCACTTTCTCAAAACCTTGGAAGTCAGCAGCAAATGGCAGAATGAGTTTCTGCCTCAGTCCATTCGCTGTTTGTTATGATACATGCCAAATTCAGTTGATAAATCCGAAGACCTTCTGAATGTCAAAACTCTCCCATAAATCCTTTATTGGGCAGTGTTGCCTGCATCATCACACTGTATATCAGCATATAAGCACCACACTGGGCATCACCGTCTGCAAACAATATGCCTCAAAGCCTGCAGTGTCTCATAAGTCCTCAGGCTACAATAATGACACAATGCTGGAAGGTAAAAAGACCATAATGGATTATCTCCATAACTGTGAATCCTAGAAGGACATCTGGGAGCCCAGGCTATTATCAAAAGAACCTTGCTTGAAAGTTTTCCATTGTTGTGTGCTCTCTGATAAGTAGAGACAGTTCCTCAGGTAATCACTGAGCACTGCCTTGGTCACCCGATCTTCATGAGTTAAATATCACCTAGCAGGCAATTCACTCTTCGCTTAACCTCACATTCACTTACAATCTGGGTGAGTACATTTCAGATGCTTTATGCTGTGTCACTTTTGTCTCCATTTCTGAAAAGAACATGAAGGAGGCATTTGTTTCCGAGATAACACAATCCCATCAACATTAAAAATGTGCTGTTCCTGTTCGGTCACCTTTGTCAGTAGTTTTCTGGAGTTCCTGGGCTTGTGTATCCTTCATAGGGTTTTCAGCATTTCTGTCAGATACTTTCATAGAATGATGCGGAGGTTCTGAGGAGCTGATGCCCAACTTGTTGAAACTGTGCAAGCGCAGGACTCAGAATTATCAAAACAGAAACTGAGACTCAACTGCAACCCCTGCGTTTGTGCCCACATCTGTTTCAACTGCTGTGATGCCATGAATTTATTATAACTAGTTTTCCTTTCAGATAGGGAATTTGGAAGGAAATTTTGTGTATGTCTTAAAAACAATATGTGAGTAGTGAGATTCAGATAGCAAGGGATGTCCAGAAGAAAATGAAAGGGTATAAATCAAGGTTAATATTGACTATCCCTAAAAGAGGACACAGAGTAATTTAATATTTTTTTCTTTTCATTCATTGATCCTTCTGATCTAATCTAAAATAAGGATGTATCAATTTTACAGCTTAGGGAAAATATATCAAATAAATATAATGAAATGCAATCAGTATTTTTCACACTTAAACATTGTTTAGAGCCACAAAGCAGAAAAGTACTTAATATTTCCTGTGCTGCAATGCAAGTCTTTATTAAAAATATAACAGGACCCTTCTTTTTTATCTCCATTTTAGTGGAGGCCACCAGAATAGTGAGCACCAAAAGAGACTTGCAAGCAGTTGTCAGAAGACTGGTTTTTCCACCTTGAGCCCAGTACCGTGACAGGCATATAAAAAAGATTTGTAGAAGAAAGCAAGAAGCAGAATTAGGAGAATATTTTCTACAGTGTCACTACATATTCCCTCCTTTCTCCACTGAGAAGGAAGAAGGATAATCTCCCCTAGCTGAGGCTTAGAGAAAAGACTTACAGGAGAACTTTCAGAAACCTGGAAGGAGTTTCTTAGAAGAATGTGGTGAGCATGGAGCGCTGGATTCCCACATACCCTGGAGAATGTAGCATGTGAGGCAAAAAAGCCCAGGCTCAGGGGTAGTAAGCAGGCTTGCACCAATAGAGAAGGGCTACTCCTCCCACCCCAGGTAACTGGCTTCAGTGAGAGAAACCTGGGACAATGGGGTAGAAAGCAAGGGTGTATTAAGGAAAGAGATAAATTAAATTATGAGATCCAACTGGAAGAAAGACACCAGACTGTGACCCTTTACCACCCCAGATTTCCAGCCCAACCTATGGGAGGAGAAGTTTTAACTTCAAATGAAGTTCTCAGTTTTGATGATCCCAGTGTACTGAATAGCAGTGACTAAAAGGAAACTACCCTAATGGCTAAAAGTGAATGGAAACATTTTGTTTTCTGAGAATAAGAAAACCCCAAGGTTAAATCTCCCAGGCAAGGAATGGTTAGAAATTGTGATGTGAAAAGAAGGAGAATAAATTTGCTTATAATTCCACCCTGCAGAGTTCTGCTTGCTCATATTGCTGAAATTCCCACATGCATCACATTGTTACGTTTGCCATAACGAAGTTACACGGTACACGATAATCTGCATTAAGCATAGCTTCTTTGCCAGAGCTCATGGGAAGTAATTTGCCCAAGTCTGTTCCTGCAATTGTTCTCCTTCTCCACAACAAATTATGTTTGCGTTGCAGGCAGTATGAACCAAGGAACTGGGTCTGTTGCCTGTGGAACCAGCTCTTGCTCAGCCTCTAGCTGCTCAGAATAAAATGTGTGGAGCATTTCTAACAAATGTGCCGCTCTGCAGACAGCAGATGCTCTGAGTAAAACCTCATTCTTGTTTCATCATACAGTTCCTACTCTTTCCCCCTTGTTTTCTTTGATCTTGTTGTGTTGTATGTATATTTGCAAACCACCTCACCCTTTTCATGTAATATGATGAGACAACAGATACGTATGTCATAAATCTTAGATTACATTAACTTATACCAGGATTAATCTTTCATGTAGCTTAACTGTGTTCTGATGATTATGAAGGTGCCAGGGTCTTGCATTGCCTTAAGGACATCAATATGAGCATATTTAGTCACACATAAGCACAATAATATATGCTTATGTGTGATTAAACTGATAGAGAAGTCTAATTAATGGTCGATCTGACAACGAAGTTTTCTCTTTATTATATTAGCCCTGGAGGATGTGAGAGGCAGAGAATAATGTTCTGAAATCATTTTCTTTCACTTCTAAGTATTTCTAAATAATAAGTTATCTATACCTAAGCCATTTAATTTTAAAAGAACAAGTATTATTTCTACTTGATAGTACTTTTTATTTAGATTTACTATTTATTTATTAAGATTATATGTGTTTGTATGTGCATGTAAAATGTTTTGATTATTTAGAATGTGGACCAATTAAAATTTTTACTTCAAAAGACAATGTTAGCACAAAAGATCACCTGATAAATTCAATAAAGAGTAAATGTTTCCAGTAAAGATATGGGGGGCACCCATATTGGTGACAGTGTGAATTAGTATAACCACTATAGAAATCAGTATAGAGGTTCCTCAAAACACTAAAATTAAAAATGGGCATTGTGGCACATGACTGTTATTCCAGCACCCAAGAGGCTGAGGCAGGAGGATCACCATGAGTTTGAGGCCAGTTTTGGCTTCACAGTGAGACCCTGTCTCAAACAAGCAAACACCCTAAAATCAGTACTGCTATACAACCCAGCTATCCCATCCTTTAGTATTACCCAAAGGAATTAAAGTCAGCACACTATAGAGGCAACAACATAACCATGTTTATCGTGGCACAATTCCCAGTAACCACATTGTAGAATCAGCCTAGGTACCTATGAATGGATAAAGAACATGTACCATACATGTACAGTGGAGTTTATTCAACCAAAAAGAAGGCTAAAACTATGTCAATCTCAAGAAAACGTATGGAAAGAGAGGCCATCATATCAAGCAAAATAAGCCAGATGCAGAAGACAAGTATCATGTTTTTGCTCATATGTGGAATCTGGAAAATGAATAAAAAAGGATGACATGAAAGTAGCAAAGTGACTTTTAGAGAAGAGGAAGAGATTTAGGGAGAGGTAAACATGAACAAGGTATGTTATATCCATGCATGAAAATGCCACAGTGAAACCCATTACTCTATATAGTACATATGTGCTAATTTTTTTTAAAAGTGAATAACTAATCTAATAAATCAGGCAGAAGGAAAACAGTAAAGAGAGATTTTAACATGCTTTCTAAAATATGCTTAAAATGGAAATTTCTAAATGAAGAAGCAAAAAACCAGAGATCACAAGGTAACAAAAAAAGTGACAAAGAAAAAGAAAGAAAGAAAGAAAGAAAGAAAGAAAGAAAGAAAGAAAGAAAGAAAGACCTTAACTGCAGAACCCCAGAGGAGCCCGAAACTCAGGCTGAGGTAGGAAGGAGGGTAGGAGAATGGGGAGGGGATGCAAATAATAGGTTAATTAAAATTGTCCTACTAAACCTTACTCCAGAAGATGGTAGGAGACATACAGAAAGAAGAAAGACAACAAAAACCAACAGGGGAAACAATTGCACAAGACAGTCACATCCAAAAACTATTTAAATGAAAATGTAGTATGGTTTTGAGAATTCACAAACAGTATCTTAGTTACTTTTTCATTGCTGGAACAAAATACCTGACACCTACAAGTTAAAGGAGGAGAGGTTTATTTTGGTTGACAGTTTGACCAGTTTCAGTCTGTAGTCAGCTGGTTCCAAGACAGAGGGGAGATGGCAGAGCAGAAGCAGTTGTTGGCAAGAATCAGAGAGCTATCAACAGAAAAGATAGACAGACAGATTTAGATAGACAGACAGACAGAGAGTACATCATAGGATATATATCCTTCCAAGCCACACCCAGAGTGACGCCTCTTCCCACCAAGCTTAACTTCCCAACATCACATCCAGCTATAAACCCATCAGGGGACCAATCCAGAACCACATGCCTGTGATCCTGTGCTCCCCAAACCCTACCTATGGCCACATGAGACTTTGGGGGGATATCTGGGTATAAGCCGTAACAAACAGATAGGAAAGAAACTGCATTAAACTGGATATCAGGATAGTTTTGGGGTTTGATTGGCATGAAGTTTGAAACTCTGAATTTATAAACCTAACTCGCTACTTTGCCCACACTGGGTAGTATTCACTTAGTCCTAACCACATAAAATCTGCGTATTAATTTTAATCCGTTGAATTGGCCTATGAACCAAGCTGAGGAAATTTTAAAATGTTACAAACAGATGTAAATGTCAATGGTGCTGACAATATACAAGTGAAGGTTGACAGGAGATGAAGGGGAAAGTGGAAAGGTGAAGTGGGGGACGCCTTGGTGCTGGAGAGCCTCCTTTGTGGGAGAAAGTAAAATACAGTCATTAACAGCACAGACAGTACAGCTGTCAGCTCCCCGGCCGATGAATTGGTTACCTCATGCAAGTTATGTAACAGCTGTGTGCCTCAGCTTCCAAATCTGAAAAATGGAGATCATAATCTGTTCCACAGATCTGATGTGAATGAATCATTATACCTAAAGGGCTTCGATTCAAGCCTGGCATACTCTAAGCACTTATCTGTTTAATATTATCTGACACCGTTATCAGTTATGAGATGCTGTCTTACTTAGTAGAGGAAAAATTTTAAAACAACAATTGTTTTAAATTGAAAGAACACAGGGGAAAGAGAGCTCAGCTTCAGTTATGAAATATTTTTCAATTTCTCATAAAGTCAAGTAGTAAATAATGTCTAAAGTTGATGTTTGAAAAAATAGCACTGTTTGTATTACTTAAAGTTAGGAAGGTAACCATTAGAAACACTGAAGCCAGAAATGGTTACCAGCCCTGGTTGTTTTTCTAATCAAATAAAGAAATGAACTGTTATTCCTAAAAAAATTAAATTTATCAAAACTGAATTGTATAAAACCTGAAACCCCAAAATCCTAACACATCCAGCTGAATCTATTTTTCACAAATGAAAGCAGCCTGACAGATTTATCTGAAAGTGAAAAATCATCTCTCAGCCTATATTTTCCCAAGTCTTTCCCACACTTTCCCTGATGATAGCAATGCCACACCTCTTGGCAACAATATCTAACCTTGGGGAGGTCTGATATTAATGTCTTACGTCACATTTTCAAACTCCACAAAATTATACTTGGCCTACGGCCCAATTCCATTCAAGCTCATGAGGCTGGTTTTCCAGGTCCACCTTGCAGACGCAACTTTGGACCATACTACTATCTCATAGCTGCCAACTCTCTCATTTCTTTACCTAACAATGCTTCGTTCAGTGCTTGAAATTTGCATTCTTTCTAAGACACATCTTCTGAGAATATTAGATTAATACGTCTGAGAAGAACTGAAATAACAAAGGTACATATTAAATGCAGTTCGTCTTCATTTTAGTGACATAGTGGGTCCTCTTCCCCTATATACAGCTTTTCTATAGATACCGGAACATTTTCAACTGTTGCTAAGGACCTATTCTCTGCTAGTAGTTGACAATGTAGTTAGCTGGATAAATTAGATAATAATGTAATGGAATATAATAAATACTATGATGAAGGTTAACAACAGATTCTGCTAGAGCATAAAAGACAAGATTAAACCACCATAGAAAGAGGAGAATATCTTGAAAGGCCTTTGAAAAAGAGACTAGTAAAAGTGAAAAAGGAGGGCAAGAAGAGGGAGAAACATAATATGGAGCCAAAATAAGAGAAGGACACATTCTGGGAAGGGTTTATATGGGAAACTGTCAGGCAGTGTTCTGAGAAGACAGGAAGAGGCCAGATATTAAAAGAAGGACCTTTATGATACGCTATGGACTATACATTTTTTCTACAAGTCACAAGGAAAGACATTTCTGCAGGAAAATAACACAATCATTGTATTTTATGAAGATTTCTCTGGCTATAAAAGGTAGACCCCAGAAGGAGAACAGGAAAATCAGTTAAACAGTTAGCTGAACCCTTCCCAAGTGGGCCTCTTCAGCCGTTGGCCCCATCTCTTCTTCCTAAAGCCACCGCTGGAATATGTGTCACTGACCCGCACTTCTTCCCAGGAATTCCTGAGGCTTTGGGGTATCCAAGTGGCCAGGCATTCTCACAAGTGCAGCCTGGATTTCACCAGGACTCGAACCCCTCCAACGGCAGGGGGTAGAAGCTGAGAGGTCAGTGCCTCCGCCTCATACCCCAGATGGAAAGTTCTTACTGCACAGGGCAAAAGCTATTTGTGCTGGTGGCCAATCTAATAAGGCGACCTGTGCTGACTTTTCCTCCTTTTCTGTTTCTCCTCCAACTCCTTACAATAAACTACTCAGATAAACCTGAACGCGAGCCTGTGTTTCATTCTGCTTTCACTGACTATAAGACAAAGTTACCACATAAATGCAAGAGAAAGTTGAGGGTGCCTGAAATAAAGCACAGCCGGAGGAATGTGGATGGGGAAAGGCATTCAAATGTGGCGTCTCAGTTTGACCCTGAGGAATGAGGTGAGATAAGCCTGGGCCCAGCAAGGCTCTTGGCATCAGTGCGGGTGGTGAGGCAGCTGTCGATGGTGTGGAAAGTTGTGCAGGACAGGGAAGAATAAAATTGTGGAGGATGAAGGAAAGGGGTCTGTATTTTTTTTTTTAAAGATGAAGTGTAGTTCTTGATATATTCTAGATAAAATTCTTTTATAGAGTATGTGGATCTTTGAATATGCAGCGTCTGTGTTGGTTTTAAACAATCAAGGGACATATGTCCATATATGGTTGTGTCTAAATGCCTCCCCAAAGCCTCCTGAGGCAAGAGGCCTTTTTCAGAGGTGGCTGAATCTACAGTGTGTGATGCTGGGAGTAAAGCACGCAATCAGTAAACCAGTCCAATGATCGGTTTGGCACAGTTCTGGCTAAGATTAAGGTGTGAGCGCTGTGCCCACCCTAGGGCAGGTAGCCTGCATGCAGTGTAAGGGACAAAAAGTCTTGTCTCTTCTTTTTGTCATTTTGCTATGTAGTGGGCACCATGAACCGTTCTCTGTGATGGCCCGCTGCCATGTGCCATCCAACCTTGGAATCGGTGGGTTACAAACCTCTATAAACTGTGAGCTGAACAAACACGTCCTCCTTGAACTTGGGTGTTGAGTGTTTTTCCTCAGCAATGAGAGAAAAGTAACTAAGAATATACAACTAAAAGATAGATAGATATTCTTAGTTACTGTATCCTTAATATATATGTATATATACATCTGTCTATCTAATTATCTATCTATCTATTAGTTATATACATAAACAAGGACCAAAGATGGATATGAGGAAACGTATAAGTGAGGGGTGAGCAGAAGACTGTACGCAATAATGTGTGATGTAGCTCAATAGGTCCTTACAGAAAGTATTGACGTGGGATCCAAAAAAGAAAGAGTTTTTAAAAGGAGGGAAGTTTTGTAAGACAGAAACAAAGAGATCCTGTAGATAAGAACTGAACAGGATGTATTAGACTGATAAACAAGAAGTCATTTTTGACTTTGGCAAACTTATTTCAGTGGAGAGGTACATGCAGAAGCCAAAGACCTGCACATTACAGGAAAATTGGAGGCTCACAGGAGCCTCCACTCCCTGGGCTGAAGGCAGATAGGTACGCAGTAGATGACTGATAGATAAATAGATAGATAGACAGATAGGTAGATACATAACCTGTTCACTGTTTTAAAATTCAGACAGTAGAGCGAAGTAGAAATGTTTATTTAAAAAATCACCATTGGTCCTATCCATAGATAATACATAATAGATAAATAATTGCTAATACTTGATTGGCCTCCCTGTAGATATTTTGTTAACCATATCCATACATTGAATAAAAATTTGATAATACACCACTTTATAATGTTTATATGACATACCAATAGGTAATTAATGTCTGTCATGTCCATAAACCTATATCCACAATATTATTTTTAACAGCTGTGTAGATTCCACTACAGGAATGAATCACAATTTATATAAACAATTCTCTGTTGAAGAAAATAAAACATTTTTGTATTGGCAATCCTGTAATACAACTATAAACATTTGCCATTTACTTAGGATCAATTTCCAGAAGGAGACTGACTGAATCAAAGGCTATGTTTGTTCTGTTTAAAGATTCTGCACCAGAAAGCGTCCACTAAAAGTGCTTCACAGAAGTACTACTTCCAGATAGCCTTGCTGTATCATTCTTTGAGGTGTCTGCCCACTTGATTTAAACAATAGCACCTGGCTTTATTTTCCATGGGCTTCTTATTAATAATGTCGAGTATCTGCAGCATTTTCACTGGACATTCTTGGTGAACCACCTGTTAACGGCTTGTTCACTCATCTTGATATTTTCATCTTGATACTTCAATACCTTTAGAGTCAAGGTACACTTCTGAGTGTTGTAGCAGTTGCATATATTTTCCAGGTCATCACTTACCTTTTGACTTCATTTGGGGAGGCTTTAAAGCTCTTTTTTATTTTACTAGTTTCAAAGAGTACGAAAACAAAACATAGAGATGCACACAAAGAGGAACAAATTGTCACTCCTTTTCCATCCAGTTTTAAGCCTCTGGCAGCCAGAGGCAACTGCAAATGAGTTGTATGTTTTCAAATATATATCAAAATTCTCTATTTTTATATTCAAGTTATTTTACCTATAGTTTTTTAATGCCGTCCTTAGGAAAGTTTTTTAAAACTATACATGTCCATTTTTGCTTTTTTCTAATATTTTTAGGATTTACATTAAAATTTTTAATCTATCTGAAATTTGTCCTAGTATTTGATAAAATTTATTAATCCGACTTTTTGGCCCAACAGGCTGCATAATATAATCAATCACATTATCAAATGATTAATAATTAGTTATCAATTCTATAATTTTTCTTTTTCTCAATGATATGAAGTAAACCTTTTGTCACAGACTAAATTCTTACATATCTTTTTGAATTTTCTATTCTATTCCATTAGTTTGGTTATGGTACTATAGTATTCTAACTAATGACACTCTGAATTTTGAAAAATAAAAATACCAATTAACATTTACCATAGGAATAATATTCCATTCTGTTAAAATAATCTTTAATCATAAGTAAAGCTAACATTATTACTAATCCCCATATATGATCACCAGGCTACATCTTTTACATAGATTATCTCTACTGTTCATAGTACTCAATGATATAAAAAAAAATTAAGTATCATCCCCAGTTCATTTTTTAAAAAATGATAATTTATTAACTACTAGTTGGGTATCAGGAACTAGTCTAAGAGAAATTCTCACAATATACCTGTAAAGGAAGTACCTGTTATCTCCATTTTGTAGACAAAACTAATATGAAATGAGGTTAAGCTACTTGTTCAAAATCACTCAGTTACCAACGGACAAGCTGGTATTCAAATTCAGGCAGCCATGTTTCAACTCACTGTTCTGTTAAAACTTTTAAAAATGATAATAAAAATAAACCTTTAAAGCATCTAACTACCATTTTTCTCAAGAATTTTGTTGGTTATTTTCGCATAAATCAATTCACAGGATCTCTATGTATTTTAGAGATATATGTCGTTTGCCGATGACGTCTCAAATTTTTGGCACGAATCTTTAAAATCTTTACAGTATAGGAATTTTTCACCATATAAAAATGATTCATCTCTATGAGTAGAATATGTCTACCTTGATGTTTTTGGCTTCCAGGTTTTTCCCACACATTAAGGTTATACATATTTTTTCCTCTTTATATTCTTTTCCTTTTTTGAGACAGGTTCTCACTATTTAGTACAACAGGCCTTAAACTCACTTATGCAGCCAAAGCTGGCCTCAAACTCACAGAAATCCTCCTGCTTCGGCCTCCCAAGTGCTAGTGTTACAGGCGCGTGCCACCATGCCCACCTTTATTCTATATTTTATACTTCTATATTTTGAAACAACTTATTTTCAGAATGATGTGATCTGTGGATATAACTTATTTTTTTCAGATGAATGGTCCATTATGCCAACATGTTTACAAATAAATCATTTTTAGGCTAAAAATGAAATGACACTTTTGCATGTATTGGTTTTTACATGTACTCTGATCTTTTGTCTGAATATTTTAGATTATTTACTAAGCCAATTCTTTACTACCATCCAGTCACTAAATGGGTTTAATTCTAACACTTTTGAGGTAAATGTTAGCAACTCATAGAACAAGTCTTCCACATTATCTATAAATAGCAAAATTGCTGTTTATTCTTTTATTAACACTAGTTATTCAATTTTCTTGTACCATTGACTGAACTAAATCTTTAAAAATGAAAAAATAATTTAGTAAAGAAGGATAAATTTACTATTTTCTTAATTTAATACAATGATATTAGTATTTTACTATAGTAGTTATTAAAAAGTCTTATACTTAGGTGATTTCTCCTTACTGGTATTTTATTTGGAAGATTTTTTCTTTCATAAAATTTTATTTTAAAATATGTCATGCATATACATAAGAATAACAAAATAAACACCCATCCACACAACATCTTTTTAAAGAAATTCAAAATCACTGATACCTCAGACAAACACTGCTCCTCCTGACCATAACTCTTCCTCAGTCTGCCTATTCAAGAGGTAAACGTTATCTAGAGTTTTCTGTTAACTATGCCCTTGCTCTTCTTTAGAGAATTATCAGCTAATTCAAAATAACTGCTTTGCTAATTTTGGATTCTGTATCGATAGAGTGTTGTTTTTCTGACTTGCTTTGAAACCAACACATTCCTGAAATTAATTTGTTATCACATCTAGATAACAGGCAGCCATTTTACTGCTCTCAATGGTACAGGTGGTAATAGTTGCTATGGTTCATATCTAGATGTTCGCCTAAAGCCTCATGCACTCAGAGGTGGGGTTGTTTGGAGGTGGCTGGGTCTGTGATATGTGTGAATCCAGATTGAGGGTGTGATAGTGGGATTAATGGTGCATGGAACTGAATTGGCCCACTAATTCGTTTATCACTGTGCTGAGTGTGCATAATAGGAAGCCTCACCCTTGGTGTGGGTGGCACCATCCCAAAGGCTGGTAATGGGATAAAATGGAAAAGAATGCTTGCTGCTTCCTGCTTCCTGCCTGTCACAGTGTGAACTCTTTCTCCTCTATGACGCCCCTCTGCCATGCAATCTTGCCTTAAAATTTTTTCTCTATTAACTTATAGGTGTTGAGTATTTATTTAGTCCCAGCAATGAGAAAAGTAAATGACATGGTTGTTTCCATTTGTGAACTTTCTTGCTCTTGTGTCTGCTGGTGTCCATTGGCAAGAGTTCCCCAGGAAAAAATGGGTATAAATTTGGCCTTGTATAATTTACCATTTAATAACAGAGTTCAACTCAATAAATCAATTTATCTGTTTATCAGTATATCAATTTATCCTTACACCAAATAACTATACTGTTTATTAAGTCCTGATATCTGTTAAGAAAATACTCTTGTACTTCACTAATATCTTTATTACTGTCTCCTTGTTCTATCCATTGTATTTTTAATCAGCTAGTTTAATAAATTCAAATTTTTTATTGACAATTCACAATCAATTCTAGTCTATAAACTCTTTCTGTTTACTTTAGTGCCTTCTAAAAAGGTTATAATTTTCTTTACAAAATTTTGCAAATTTTCATTTAGAATTATTTCTTGCATTTTATATTTTTCTTGGTATTGTCCATTGTTTCAGCTACAGCTTTTTTGGGGGGGCTGGTATAAAGAAAAGAAAAGTTTTACTTACTGACTTGTTTCTAGAACTTTATTAAACTCCTCACTAATCCTAATTATTTTTCTGAAGTTTCTTGGTTTGAAAGTGATAACATAAAGGCTGTTTTAACAATAACTCCCTTGGGGATAATAGTATTTTTTTTTCTCTCTTATATTCCAAGCATGATGGAGTGAAGTATTTAAAGTTCTAAAGGAAAACAGCTTTCCACCTAGATTGATGTACCTCACACAACTATCTTTCAAAACTGATAGAGAAATAAGATACTTCCATGACAAGAAAGTCTGAGGAAATTTATGAACACCAAACCAGCACTCCAAAAGGTTCTGAAAGACACTCTAGAAAGAGATAATAAGGATTATAGCTCCATAAACCCCAACAGAAAGAATCCACCAGGGAAGGCAAACAATTAGAGGGAGGAGAAAAAAAGGGAGGAAACAGGAAACAGCAACAGGAAAATAACATGACAACGATAAATCAATACATTTCAGTTATAACCATCAATGTTAATGGTCTCAATTAACCAATCAAAAGACACAGATTGGCAAATAGATCAAGAAGCAAGGTCCAACAATATGCGGCATACAAGAAACATTTAATTCAGTGGGAAATTCATAGACTGAAAGTCAAAGGATGGAAAACAATACTCCATGCAACAGGAACCCAGAAAAAAGCAGGGGTAGCTATTTTATTTGAAGACAAAATGAATTTCAAACCACGACTGATTAGGAGAGATAATGAAGGTCACGGCATCCTTGTAAAGGGAACAATTCAAGAGCAAGAGATAACAGTCATGAAATATATACACAACAAATACCAGCACACCCAACTATATAAAACAAGTATTAACAGATATGAAAAATTAAATAAGCATTAATACAATTGTATTAGGGAATCTCAATACCCCACTATCACAAAAAGACAGATCAACTAGACCAAAAAATCAACAATGAAATATTAGAATTGAACTAAACTTTTGAACATACGAACTTACTAGATGTCTACAGAGTGTTCCAGTACTCAACATCAGAACACACATTCTTCTCAGCTACTCACAGGACATTCTCCAAAATAGATCACATACTGCTTCATAGAATATGCTTAAGTAAACACAAAGGAATTGAAATTATCACTGGCATATTATCAGACAAAAACACAATGGAATTGTAAATCAATGGCAAAAGACACCACAAGAAATTCATAAACACATGAAAGTTAAATAGCATCCTCCTGAACAACCAATGGGTCACAGATGAGATTGAAGAAGAAATTAGACAGTTTTGACAAATAAGTGATAATGACAATACAACATACCGGAACAAAATGAAAGCAGTCCTAAGAGGGAAATTTATACCGGTGAATACTCATAGCAGGAAAACAGAGCAAGTGCAAATATACAACTTAATGCTGAACTTCAAACTTCTAGAAAAAGAAGAGCAGGCTAGGTCAAATGTGCATAGGAAAGAGGAAATTATAAAGATCAGAGCAGAAATTAAGACATTGGAGTCTAAGAAAACAATACAAAGAATCGATGAACTGAAGAGTTGGTTCTCTGAAAGATTAAATAAAATTGACAAACCATTATCCCACCTTACCAAAAAAGCAAAGAAAAGACTTAAATCCATGCAATTAGGAATTAAAAGAGTGAAATCACAGCAAGTGCTACAGAAATCCAGACAATCATCTACTTTGAAAATGTGTATTCTTATAAGATGAAAAATGCAGAAGAAATGGGCAGTCTATATTTGGTAGTATATAGACTACCAAAGCTGAATCAAGAAAATGTATAAATTCTAAAGAAACCATTATCAATCAATGAAATCAAAGATATAGTTAAAAACTTATCAACAAAGAAATGCCCAGGCCTTGACGGATTCATTGCTGAATTCTATAAGCGAAGACTTAACACCATTACTTCTCAAACTCTTTAATGAAATGGAAAGGGAAGCAATACACCCAAACACATTCCTGGAAGCAAACATTACCCTTGATGCCAAAATTGGAGAAGGACCCAATTAAGAAGAACTACATGCCATTCTCCCTAAGGAACATGGTTGCAAAAATCCTCACGAAGATACTGGCAAGCAGAATGCAACAAATCATCAAGATTATACACAGTGACCCAGTGGGATTCATCCTGGGGATGCAGGGATGGCTCAACATATGTCAGTTAATAAATGTAATACACCATTCTTAACAGAGCCAAGGACAAAAATCACATCATCATCTCCACAGATGGCAGAAAAAGCTTGTGACAAAGTCTATCACTCATTCATGATAAAAACCCTATGGAAAATTGGAGTAGATGATCTTTATTTCAACCTGATAAAAGCCATCTATCACAAACCAACAGCCAACATCATACTAAATGGACAAAAACTGAAAGTTTTCACTCTAAAATGAGGAACAAGACAAAGATATTCACTGTCTCCACTCTTATTCAACATAGACCTGAAAACTTTAGCCAGGGATTTTAGACAAGAGAAAAAAATAAAAGGAATAGCAACCAGAAAGGAATAGTTAAGTTATCATTATTTGCAGATGGCATGATACTTTACATAGAAGACCTCAAGAACTCCACTAAAAACTGCTAGATTTAGTAAGTTTATTCAGTAGCACAGCTGGATACAAAGTTAGCACTCAAAAATCAAGAGATTTCCTGTATATGAATGACAAAGTCACTGAGAGAAAAATTAGGGAAAAAACACCTTTCACAGAATCCAAAAAGCGAAATACCTTGGAAACAATCTAATGAAGGATAGTGAAGACCTCTACATTGAAAACTACAGTGCTCTGAAAAAGGAGATTGAAGATTGAAGAGGATATCAGAAAATGGAACGATATTCCTTGCCCTTGGGTAGCAATAGTCTATAATGTGAAAATTGACATACTTCCAAAATTGTCATACAGAGTTATTGCAATTCTAATCAAAATTCCAATAGCATATCTCACAGAATTAGAAAAAACAATCCTAAAATTCATTTGTGACCAGAGGAGAACTAGAATAACAAAGGCAATTCTGGGCAACAAAGGCAAGGCAGAGGGGAGGACAATCCCTGACTTGAAATTATACTATAAAGCTACTATGATTAAAAAACAAACAAATAAACAAAAAACCACCCTGGTACTGGCAAAAAAAAGAAAAAATCTGAAGATCAGTGGAACAGATTAGAAGATGCAGAAACAACTCCAGACACAGTCAGCCACTTTATCTTTGACAAAAGTGCCAAACACGTTCACTGGAAGGATAGTCTTCCCTTTAAATAAATGGCCTGGAAAAACTGGCTCTGTATATTCCAAAGATTAAAATTTGACCCATATCTTTCATCATGAGCTAAACTAAATTCAAAGTAGGTAGAAGATCTAAATGTTAAAATAGAAACATTAAATCTGCTGGAAGATAGAATAGGTAAAACTCTTGAAGACATTAGCACAGGCAAAGACTTTGAATAAAACCCCTATCTACCCCGACTATCATGAAGTGTCAATGACTGGGAACTCAGCTCATTAAAAAGCTTTTGCACAGCAAGAGAAACCACCAACAGAGTAAAGAGACAGCCCACAGTGTGATTTAAAAAAATGTTTGCTTGCTGTTCCTCAGACAAAAGATTACTATTGAGAACAAACGAAGAACTCAAAAAAATCAGACCTCCAAAATTTAAAGACTCAATCCAAAAATGGGCATCTGAGATGAATACATACTTCTCCAGTGAAGAAATACAAACAGCAAATAAATACATGAAAAAATGTTGAACATCACTGGTCATTCAAGATGCAAATTAAAACAACACTGAGATTCTATCTTACCCCATAAAGAATGGCTATTAACAAGAAATCAACCAATAAAAAATGCTGTAGCGGTTGTGGGGAAAAAGGAACCCTTCTCCACTGTTAGTAGTAGTGTTGACTGGTGCAACCACAGTGGAAATCAGCATGGAGATTCCTCAAAAACCTAGGACTGGGGGCCCCATTTGACCCATCTAGTTCCTTGCAGGGTATCATCCCAGAAAAATTAAAGTCATTATACCACAGTGATATATGTGCATCCACGTTTATTGCAGCACACTTTGTAATAGATCTTGGAAACAATCCAAAGGCCCATCAACCAAGAAAGGGGTAGAAAAGATGTGGTCTTTTTATGCAATGTAGTACTACTTAGTCAGAAAAAAGGATAAATTCTAGACTTTCATAGGTAAATGAATGCAATTTTTGAGACCTTACTCATAAGTGAACTAAACCAGATGCACGTGGGCAAACATCATAGTGTCTCCCTAGTATGAGAAACTAAAAGAGCAAAAAAGATCCAAAATGTATGATAAATATTGTAAAATAGGAAAAAAAAACTTTTCCGAAGGAAAAAGAAACTGGAATGGAAAAAAGGAGAAAAGAAGAAAGGGAAAAGCATATATATATATATATATATATATATATATATATATATATATGATAGTTAAGATAATTGTACTAATTATCTTGAACTAATTTCTCTTAGTTCGGTGAAAAGAAAGCTTTGTGCTAACATTGGACAATTAAATGTCTATATCTTGTACTCTGAATAACTAATTTAAAGATAACCATACTCAATGTTTTAAGCATTGTTACCCTCCTATTATCTTGTTTTGAAATTTTGATTTTTTTCTCTTTAATAAAAACGTTTCCAAGCATGGCAGTGCACACCTATAGTCCCACCTGCGGAGGAAGATGGGCAGGAGAATAACTTGAGCTCATGAGTCCAAGACCGGTCAGGGAAATACAATGCGACCCTATCTCAAAAAACTAAATGAAATAAATTCTTGTACCACTTTGGGGAGGGGGGGGGTTACTGCAGTGTAGGACCTCTGATACAGTGTCTAAAAGAACACACTTTTATTCCTGTGACTTGAAATGAGGCTTTGAAAATTGTATCTTTAAGTATGATGTTTGCTATAGTTTGTCACTGAGTTTCATTACTTTTTAAAAATTGCCTTTTTATTACTATGTTGCTAAAAGCATTCTCTCTCATCATTTTAACTGTGAAGCATTATTTAATTTTCCAAGTGTATTTACGTGATGATTACATTCATTGTAAGGAGTAGCTACATGGACATAGAGTTTCTTAAGGATTTTTATTCTCCTTACCCTATCACCTCTAAATGTATTTATTAGCCATTGTTTTATTCCTGTGCCTGTTAATAAGACTAAGTACATTGATTTTATATTGTTAAATCAACCTTGTATTCCTGGGATAAACACAGTTTAGCAATGATACATAATTTTTTTTTTTAATCGGTACCAGGGATCGAACTCACCACCATGCGTTTGCAAGGCAGGCACTCATGCCGCTGAGCTAAATCCCCAGCCCAATACATAATTTTTGCACAATGCTAGATTCAGTTTGCTAACATTTAGCTTAACAATTTTTCCATTTGTATTCTTGACATATTAATCTATAATTTTGCTTTCATGTTCAGCCTTCATTTGGTTTGCTAATAAGGAAACATTAGACTCATTAAAAAAAGACAAACATCTTGTCTTCATCTGCTCTCTTATTGTGTTTAAGAATAGAAAAATTTGTTTCTTTTCTTTTCTCTTTTTCTTTTTTTTTTTTTTCAGACGATCAAGAAGACTTTACTGGGAGGGCCATAGCGACAGTTTCAGGGACCACCACAACAGGATCCTACAGTAAAGAGAGAAAGATTAAGTTCAACTCCCAGAAATTGTTTCTTGAATTTTGGGTGTAATTATCCTAAAAACACATAGATAGTTTTCTTTGTAAGATGAACAAATTTTAACTTCATAACCTATATTTAACTATACAACTAATTGTGCTCTTTGCTAATTAAGCTAGTTTTGCTGTTTTGTACTTTGTTAAAAATCAATTTCAACAAAATTTCTAATTTACTAGCAGAAAATTGTGCATAATATCATTTGGTATTTATCAGTTGTGTGATACCATATCTAATGTTATTTATTTGATCCTTCTCTTCCTCTCTATTTCTATCTATATTTCTCCCAACCTCAATTGAGCTTGCCAGATCTTTGTTGGTGTTAAAGGCCTTCTCAAATAATTAAATGAAATAATAAGCTACGATGAACCTTGTAATGTACTGCTTAGGATAAGACATAGCGTGCTATCTGTGGTCCATTGTTCCCCATTTTTTGTTACTCTTATGGCAATGACTTTCTCACTATCTTTTCAACTGTTACCACAGAACACTTTGACCTTACACAAGAAAATGACACTTTATCAACATTTAAACCATATGTAAGTAAAATCGTATAGTGTTTTTCCATTTGTATCTGTCTCCTTTTATTCAACATTTTCAAGCTTTATCCAGTCACTGCATGTTTATAGGAGTTCATTTAGTGCTTAATTATAACAGAACATATTAATCCATCCTACTGTCAACAATACATTTTTTTATTTTCTAGTTTCAAGCTATTATCTGTAATGCAGCTGTACCATTTTTGATCCTGGTATTCATGCATTTAACTTTCTCCAGAATAAATATCTACAGTCAAGATGAATGGATTTTTAGGTATGCATACATTAAATATTTTTGCTTAATGCTTAAGTGTTTTGTAAAATAATTACACTGTTTACACTTGTACAATCAGAGAATTTTTGTCTCCTGAAAAAAAAAAGACTTCTCTTTCCTTCCTGTTTATGCTGAATCATTATGGTCCATGTGCGATATAACATTTTTTCTGCATTAGGCATGAGGTGCAGTATTTTAAAATAAGATTATTAGCCATTTGGGTATCCTCACTTGTGAAGTGACTTCTGTAAAGACATTTAATTTTTTATTTTTGATTTTTAAAGTTTATATACTCTGAATGCAAGTTCTTACTCAATTACATGTGTTGCAAATATTTCCTACACTGTGACTTTTTTTCATGATTAAAAGCTCTTAATTTTAACAAAGACGTCAATCATTACTTTAGTAATGAATTTTTGGTAACATGTTTATACGATTTTTTCCAACTCCAGACAAATTAAGATACTCTCTTATGTTATCTAGTAAAACACATAGTTTACCTTTTTTACATTTAGGCCTGTAACTACCTTGGATTTCACTTTTTGCATAGGTTATAAAAATTAAATTTTTCTCTTTTTCATAAACATACCTTTTTTAGCACAATTTATTGAATAGGCTTTTTCCTCCACTGTTTTACATTGCTACTTTTATCACTTTAGGGGTTTTCTACTATATAATTTTACCTGTATACAGCACACAAAAACCTCCAATACCTCATTGTTTTGATTACTACAGCCTTATAATACACCTTGTTTCTGATAGAACAAGTCCTCTGTCCATGATGACTTTTTCCTCCCGCTTTCTCTTCTTTCTACCCTTCCTCTTTTCCTTCTTTCTCTTTCTTGTCATCTTCCATGCCCTCCCCCTCCTCTTTCTTCAATGTATTGTTTTCCAGACCCATTGTATTTCCATAGAAGCGTTATTTTTTCAATATATATAAGTGCATACTGACTTATAAAATACTGGATTTCATTGTGGAGTTTTCAAACATACATACAACAAGTTTGATCATAACCATCCCACATTACCATCACTTAATTTCCATCTATGTAAGTTCTAGAAGCAATTTCTCATGTTACACACACACACACACACACACACAAACCTGTTGGTATTTTGATTTGTTTTATTTTCATTTGTTTGATTTGGTAGAAACAGCTATTTTTCAACAGTGAATTACCTAACCCATGACTAAGGTATAGTATCTTTATTAAGGCCTTCTTTAATTTCTATAATGATCTATAGTCTTCCCTGTAAAGATTTGTACATTTTTTGTAAGATTTACCCTTAAGTACACAATGATTTTTTGCAAGTGTAAAGTTTTTTTTTTTTTAATATTTTCTAGTTGTTTGTGTCTGGTGATTAGAGTCTGCCAAAAAAAAATGTATTCACACTTTAGGAAAAGAACTATGATGTTTTTTCAACAGAAGATGTTGCTTTTATATGGGAAACACTAGAGAATGTCATATATCACAGAAAATCTACTACGAAGAAACTGAAAATGCATGTGCAGCAATATCAATGACCAAAGTTAACCAAGCAGTGGTTCACCATACTAATAAATGCCTAAAAGATAATGTCCACCACTTTGCGCATCTCTTGCAATTGTAGAGATCAAAAGTAACTTGTATTAAGCTCATGATGTCTCAACAAATTTAGAATTAAAATATTTAGGTAAATTCTATTTTCCTGAAGTGTTTGTGTCAATTTTGTGATACAATTTAATCTAATGAATTATTTACACCTTAAGTTTTCTATCTTACTCCATAAGAATTTATATAAAGGTGGTATGAATTTATCATTAAATACTAGATAGGCTTAGTCTTTTTTATGGCTTGTTTCTAGATGCCCCTCTCTGCTCCAGCAAAGCCTTATGTAGTTAAGTGGGGCCTTTCAGAGATAGCTGGATCTAGAACGTGTGATGCTGGGATTTAAGGTTGGGTGGCACTAAATCAGTGCAGATTTGTTTGTCATAGTTCTGGGTGTGGATAATGGGGAGGCCAACCTGGGTGTGAGTGCAACCCATCCTATGGGCATAGAGCTTGGTCAAAATATAAGAGGCAGAAAGAGAGCTGCTCTATTGCTTGCTGCTTCTTCATTATTTTGCTGCTTTGCTGCTTTTCTGCCTGCCATGAAATGTTTTATCACTCTCACACCGCTCTGCCATGCCTCCCTGCCTTGGAGCCGACCAACTATGAACTGGAACCTCTATGAGTTGTGAGCTACGGCCAACTTTGGATGGCCAATATTTTGTCTCAGCAACAAGAAAGGTGACAAAGAGCCAATGAAGCCATTTCAGGTTGGTAACTTCTGTCTAGATTCCTTTAACTATAGATTTTATTCCTTTAGTGTGGATAGGAATGTTTAAGCTTTCTACTGCATATATCATTAAATTATATTTTTCTACAACTGTGGCTGTGGAAATCATAGTATTTGCTAGAGTAATGAGTCTGAATTTGCTCACATCTTCCTGCATCCAAACCTCTGCAATATGCCTGTCAATGAGAAAATAGAAAAAAATAACAGAAGGAAGAATTTTAAAATTATTTGTTGCTTTTAGAATCTTGCTACCACATGAACAGTCACACACTGCACTTTTAATGATGACACATACCTGTATCACCAGTCACCTTGGCCAAATACCAGGGCACTTATGATACTCTGCCTACTGCTGATCATTGTCATTCAAATCCCAAAACTCTGTGCATATGTTAGATGGCAAAAGAAACTTGGAGATGTGACTAAGTCATATATCCTGAGACAGGAGACTATCCTAGATTATAAATGGGTCAGATGTAATCGTGAGTTTGCTTAGAAGGAGGTAGTAGGTTTTTCTGGAGGAAACGGTGATGTGATAGCAGACATAGATGTTGAAGTGATGCATTCACAGGTAAAAGAATATTGGTGGTCTTGAAAAGCTGGAGAAGGCACAGAACATGTTCCTCTCTAGAACATCTAAAGGGAACCGGAACCAGTCCTACTGCCACTGGGTCAGACTGTGTTGGACTTCTCATTTCCAAACAAAGGGAATAAATATGCTAATTTGTTTCAGCACCAATAGGAAACTTATGCAGATTTTGGTATCAGGTACAGAATGTTGTCATAACATACTTCAAAATGGAGAAGTGGCTACATCAGTGAGAAGAGGCTACAATAATTATAATTATAAAGAAAATATTATAGAGTATAAGAAAATGCACATTTTCATTGCTTGATTAAATCATTTTGTAATTTATACATATTTCAAAATATCACATTACTTACCATAATTCATATTTTATTAATTTACAAATAAGGAAAAAAAACTCAAAATACATTGAAAAGAAAAAAAGCCAGGATTACCTTAAAGAAATTGGTATTAAAAATGTGGATGTTAATGACTCTGCTAGTGATAACTCAGAAGAAGAAAGAATCATAATAGAGGGATTATATCATAGGACTGTCTAAACTGTCAAAAGAGACTCTTGGTAGAAATATAAATGTTAAATGTGTGCTGGGAAATATCAGGAGGAAATGAAGAATGTTATTGGAAACTAGATTAAAAGGGTCCTTTTTACATAGTGGCAGGGAATTTGGTGCAGTTGTGTCCTATTGTTATGTGAGGTGGAGAGGGGTTGCACATGACTTATTTGGATATTTAGCTGAAATTCCCAAGTAAAAAGGGAGCATGATTTCTTTTGCTGTTTTTAGTAAACCAACTGGAAAGATACAGATTGAGAAGAGAATTGCTAAACAGCAAGGATTGAGAACTTAATGATTTAGAAAATTCTCTGCTTACCAAGATTTTAATACATGCTAAATTTAGAGAAAACCATGTCAACAAAAACCCAAGGGTAGGGCTGGAGAACATCTTCTAAGGTTATGGGATATCAGAATGGTGCTTACTTTAATGCGTCAATTTGACTAGATACAGAGTTGCCTAGGTAGCTGGTAAAACATTATTTTATGGTGTGTGTATGAGGATGTTTCTGGAAGAAATTGGCACTTCAATCATTATGTTGAATAAAGATCTGCCCTTGCCAATGTGAATAGGGACCAACTAATCCACTGCACGTCTAGATGGAACAAAAGAGCTGAGGAAGGGCGAATTTACAATGCTCAGGCGAGGACATCCATTTTTCTTGCCCTTTGACATAGCAACTCTTGGTCTAGACAAAGAACACCATGCTTTGACCTCCCTGGTTCCCAGACTTTCAAATGTGGACCGAATTGCACATCAGTTCTCCTGGTTCTCCCTCTTGTAGTTAGAGATCATGGAACTTATTGGCCTCCATAATCATGCAAGCCAATTTTTATAGTAAATCTATTATAAATCATATGCGTTTATATTTTACATAAACATATGCATTTATATATACTTACATATACTATTAGATCCGTTCTCCTAAGGAACCCTGAACTAAGATTTTTAGTAACAAAAGTGGTTCTAGAAAAACAGAATTTAATGGATGAGGTTTCTCAATTCATCAGGATCTCTGGAATTGGCTTTCTAATCATATTAAAGACACTAATGACTCAACTTCCAGTAGTAAAGAGAGTATTGGGGTAGTCTATGGAATGATACAGAAAATATCTGCATCAAGCTCTTATAAGAGCTAACAAGAAGCCAAATGACTTTGTATGATGCCTTTGAACTAAGGAAAACTATAGTGAAGTTTGTTGGTTGCTCCTAATGTCACTAAAAGTCAAAAAAGAAAAGGATAATCTCAGGAATTCTAATTCAACCAACTCAAACACTGCAAAAGGACCTAGGAGTTTCTGGATGTATAATGAAGGGAGGAAAAATCCTATTTCCAGTAGCATTAGACTGAAAATGCTGAAAATCAAACTCAGGCCTTCATCCTATGATTAGCTGGATTCCAATGCAAGTTGAAGTCCCAGCTGCACAGAGCATCTATTGTTAAAGTTAGGGCACTGCTTGAGAAAGAATGGGTCCCACCAGCTGGGGTGGAGTCATACAGGAAGATCCTGATGAAACTAGGTACACGGTCCCTTCATTATGACATTTTCTTTACCAGCAGAAGAGATCTCCTCAAACCCAGAAGAACTGACCTTCCCGCACACCAAAAGTGACCTCTTCCACCTAGGAAGTGGCCTCTCCATCTCCAGAAATGACTCGTCCACCAACCAAAAGCCCCACAAAGTCCTTTTCAGGCTGAGGATGTAGCTCAGTGCTCTGTGCCTGCTTAGTATGTACAAGGCCCTGGGTTTGAATCCCTGAATAACAAAAACAAATTTAAAAATTTTTTTAATTCCTTCATGTTTTTATCTCAGGTATTTTCTTATAGTAAACAAAGCTAACATTTTATATTATTTAAATACTTCCATTTACATCCTCATATTCAAATTACATATCAGAAGCATAACATCACTCACGTGTTTTATCTCATGAAGGGAAATGAGTTAGTGCCTTTTCAGCCGTATGCAGGACAAATTTTATTGTTAGAATTATAAGCTTATCTCTGTCTTTGTTTTTTTGAGATCAAGTACAGTGTACAATACATGTGGGTACCAACTTGTCAAGGGATGGAAAAGAACACAATTTCAGTAAGAGACTGAGGAAACTCAACCTTACCCTCTAGGGCCAGAAATTACTACATCTCTTCAGCTCTCCCTCACTCCCAGGCCTTCACGCTCAGACTGAATCACATCATCTTTTCCTGTAAAACCCTGACACAACTGTCATAGTCATTTTCTCCATCACTAGGACAAAATACCCTACCCCTGCTACTCAATGGAGATAAGGCTTACTTTGGCTCCTGTTTTTAGTTTCTAGTTGACCAGTTGCAAGGAAGGAAGGTAGGAAAAAAGGGTCTGACAGAGGAAAGCCATTTACCTCTTGGTGAACAGGAGCAGAGAGCACAGGCAGGAGCACGGAAGAGAGAGACACCCCTTCCAGGCCATACCCATGGTGACCCACCTCTTCTGAGCAGACCCACTTCCTAAGAGCAAGTCAGTTATAACGCCCCATGATCTAATCACTTCCCTGATACCTGGCTTTGGAGGTTATGTCTTGTCTATAGATGTCCCCACAAAAGATCGTAGTGGGCCTTTCTCAGAGGCAGTTGGATCTAGTATGACACTGAGATTGATTCATGGTACAATGCTAGGCTCAAGGGCACTAGGATTAAGGATGTGAGTGCTACTGGTCCTAAGTAGTCTAAGAGAGAGAAAGAGCTGTGCTCTTCTCTTGCTGCTTTTGTTGCCTCCTGCCTATCCTGAACTGTTTCTCCTCTGCAATGTCTCTCTGCCTTATCACTCTGCCTTGGAGCCAGCCAATTATGGACTGCAACCTCCACAAACTGTGAACTAAATTAACCTTTTCCCCTTCACTTTGGGCATTGGGTATTTTGTCTCAGCAACAGGTGAAAAGTAACTAAGATGGGGTCACTTAGATCTAATTCATAACAATAATGAACAATCAACAGCCAACATTGAGGGCTCTGCCAAATTCTTCCAGAATTTCTGGTGAGATTATAGACTTGTGACTTAGCCATGTCAACAGCAGACAGGTACATAAATGAGACTATGCACAAAAGACATGTAAAAGATTTCTTGTTTAAATGGAGTGGATTTTATGACTTGCAAATTCACAAGGATTTTGAAAATGTTATACTTCCAGAAACACTCATTGCTTGGTCAGAATGGAGAGAGGACAAAATAAAAGATTTTAGACTCCATGCATTCTATGAGCAGGAAACACACTGATAAAAACTGTTCAGTTGTGCTGTCCTTTGTGAAAAAAACGGATTATTCATGTTAGAGCCTATGTTCCTAACCAAAACCTTCATAAGGATGATCTTTGTCTTACCCAACATGAAGTCACTTTGTGTGGTACACATTCCAGGGTATACAATTATTAGGTCATTATGACATCTTCCTAGGCTCTGCTTGGGCAGGAACTTGAGACCCTTACAAATTCACATTTTTGATCAACTTGAAGCAGCCATTTGGTATCATGGAATTTTCTACATCAAAGCTGCAACCTCCTCTGGCATACCTCCTGCTGTACCTGGGGACGAGTGCCCACCAAGATGGGAACTCAGCCCCAATCATAAATTAGAGGGACAAATTTTAATGAAAGGAAGACATTATATTTGTACAGAGGAAATGTTTAAGAATTGCGAAAGCTATAATGGAATTTTTAAAATGTCAATGATAATATTTAAGAACTCTTAAAATGGAGAGAAAATATTCAGTGGTCACGTTTCTTTGATGCCTAAGCCTCAAAATAAAATACCATCACAGACTGCAGGAAAGGAGAACAAGTAGTCAACAAGAAGCAAAGACCCCCTGAGCTGGCACCATGTGGGGCTGACTCAGGAAGAGCCAGATGCCAGCCCCTTCTGGGGGGAAGACAAGAGAGCCAATGTCCACTCTCCCCCATCCCCCTGGTCACAAGTGACCAGCTGATCCAGAGAAACACGATGATAGCTAATGAGGTAAAATACAACTCAATGCTGGTAGTGTTTAGTGTTTCACTGACCTTGTAGGCGTAAAGCCGCTAGTGTAATCCATCTATTCAGAGGGTAATAATGCGGAATGCAGCCTCTACGGGAGGAGCTCCTTCTGAAGGTGGTAGCCATTGTTAATTCTCTCTTATCTTGTTTGGAAATCCTGTATTATTCTCATTGTTTGGTTTGGTTGGGTTTTATTGTTTTATCTTGTTTGATATTATTATATCTGATGGTGTGGGCAGCTATTTCAAAGATAACAAGATTTATTATGATAACCATCTTGGATTTACTATTATCTTAAGTCTTGTATTGCATTCATTGTTTTGTTTTTATGGGTTCTATTCTGTTCTGTCTTGTTTGAGTTTACTGTCTGAAGGTATGGGTAGCCATTCTGAAGACACAGGCATTGTGGTAACCACTGTTGATTTCTTATATTTTGTTTTGAAATCCTGTGTCACACTGTCTTGATTGGCTTTATTCTGTTTTATTTTGCTTGGTTTTATTCTCTTTAAAATAAAATTCAAAATAAGTAAAATAATATCTCAAAAATGGCCTCTCAAAGTAAGCCAGAATAGCTTACTGAAACTCAAGATTCCAGAAACTTTTTACATGAATCATTTTTTTCCCCAGTTGTATCAACATCCATTCACATTTCTTCTGTTCCGTATACACTACTTTCCTTGACCTCCTGGAACAAGGTACCATTTCCTTGGTGTTTTCCTCAAATGTCTATCTAGCAGGCAAATTTTGCCTTTGCTAAAAGGGCAAGTACAGGTTCAGCTAAATTAGTTGAAATATCTTTAGGTCTTACAACAAACTCATCTTTAAGTCTGATAGCACCATATGTAATACAAATTTCCCTCTAAAACATAAGGCATAAGTAATTACTGCTTTGCATCACTTCTAAATATACATGTAAATCACTCTCTATAGATAGAAAACACATATGTAACATGTATGTTATTTGCTTTCACAACTGCAAAGTACTCCATTATATGGGTGGATTCTTATGCACCCATCTGATATTAATAAATACTGAAGTGTTTGTGAAGCCTTGTGTACACGCAGGCCATTTTATAGTCTTGTCAGCATACTTTTTGGGAAAAAATTAGTACATGCAAACCAGGCATGATGGTGCATGCCTGTAATCCCAGCACTCAGGAGGCTGAGGCAGAGGGATTGCTGTGAGTTTGAGGCCAGTCTGAACTACAAAGTGAGTTCAAGACCAGCCTGAACTGCCTGGCGAAATCCTGTCTCAAAAGGGAAAAAAAAAATCAGTACATGCAGAAGTCAAAAGACAAATATGTATGTTTGACAAGTATTAAGAAACTCCTCTCCATAGGGGTTGTAGTTATATTAATGCTAGAAATACGTGAATACTTTCCCCCACAGCTTTCACAGAAATATTAAGTAATTTCTGCTAATTGATGTATTACAAATGGTCGTTAGTGTGATGTAATGGTTGGCCATCCCACATTTATAAGATTCCTTTCCATTTTTTGTGAACTATATCTTATAGCAATTTTTCTGTTGTTGTTTGGAGATTAGTTCCTAAAAAGTCCTCCCTCTAAACACAAATTCTTTTGTTTTATATATTTTCCTCCCAGTTTCTGGTTTGTAAGCATTTTGTTCATAAAAATTTCTTTGTATTAAGTTCCACACAAAATACACTTAAGCTTTTGGTTGGACTTATACATATATGCTAACTTGAAGAAAATTTCATAAACATGCTAGACTGTTTTTCTCCTAGACTCTGTCATTAGGTTTTCTGTGAGGAGTTTAATTGAAACTGCCCAGTATATGATGGGTATGACTAATTTTAAGTTTCATATTTTCCTATCATTTTAGAAAATGTGATTATTTCTTTAACTGTTTTCTACTCCCATTATTCTAATTTGTCTCTGCAGATATCCTCTTACAGATACTGAATAACATTCCATTTTTTAATCTCTCTTAAAACATGATTTGGTACTTTTCAATTCTACCTAGAAACCCAGACAATTGTCTCAATGTTCTCAGCTGTGCCTCTATTTTTATTGCTAAAAAGTTCAAAGTAAGTTCTTTTTCAATTCAAGCTTTAAAAAAAAAAAATCAAGCTGACCTATTATTTAGTATGAGCTTTTTCTAAAATTCTTTTTGATCAATTCATATTTCACTTCTTGGAGTATGGATTCTATTTGCTTCATCTGTTTATTCTAATGCTTTATTTCCTATTTTGTTTTTAATTACTATCTTCAACTAGCCTTTCCTTATTTTTTAAAAGACTGTCTCACATGCCTAGAGCTATTTCTAATGGATCATTTTTTTTACATTTTAAGGTCCAGAGAGTGTGTAATTTATAACCACAAGCATCGGCTTCTGCAGAACCAAAGCGTCATTCCTGTCACACCCTATGACCCTAAGGTACCAGCACCTATGCCTGCACAGGAGGGGTCAGAGAGCAACTTTCCAGTACTCTTTGGCCTACGACTTGGTCTTAAATTCTTTCTGCTAATTTTCAGTATCATCTCAACTTACCACTCTGGCTTTGAGTTCACAATTTCTCATACCTGAACGTTTTGACTAAGACATTCATTTCGAATATAGTTACTTTGCCCTGTTGCAAAAGTATTTAGTTAGATTTTTTTTTTTTTTTTGGGTACCGGGGATCGAACTCACGACCTCACACTTGCCAGGCAGGCACTGAAGCCACTGAGCTAAATCCCCGGCCCCTAGAATTTTTATTAAGAGTAATGCCTAAATTTTACTAAGCAAACTTTTGAAACTTATTGATAAATCATATGCCATTTTCCATTAAGTTGTGACACAAGTCTTACTAATACATTTCTTCACATTAAACCACCCTTGCATTCTTGAAATATAGTATCTGATGGAATAAAACCTTAAAGCAATTCAAAAAGCTCATACAACAAATGAAACGTATGTATGATATTCTCAATGCAGAAGAAAGTCTTTATTTAGCAGCCACACATGACTCAGAATCTCAACACATGAAGAAGCATACATGCGAACTGAAAATGAGGAAGTTCAAAGTTCAAATTAATCACCCGCTATAATATACACCAGGGAACATTCAATACTTTTCTAACTTCGTACCGTAAATCTTGTTATTTGTAGTCGCTGAAAACTCCCACCCTTCTGGGGAAACTCATGCTTCCACAATGAAATGATAAAGGTTATGTTTTCTCTACCAGAAAAATGCATATAAACACATAAATGCTCAAAAATAATAATGGAGGAATGAATAATCAAGTGAGCAAGCTACAAAATAAAGCAGAGACTGATGAGGTATTCTTGTCAATAAAAATTTGTCTGAAGGAATTATGTAAGAACAAATAAAATACAATTGGGTTTAAAGTTGTTTATTTACAAAGTTCTTATTAATATAACTACTTTTAAAATATAGCAAAAAAGATCAATTATTAATCTCTGAACTGGCACATATATGGCACAGAAAAAAAATCTAGTCAGTTAAGCTATTAAAGCTGATAATTTAAACTTTTTTAAGTGACAGTGAAACTTTTACAGTACTCCCAACACAATAGAAAATAAAAATGTATTTATTTGTAAGAACTTGATTATTTTTGTATTACTCTCTTTAAAGAAAAATGAAAGATAACATCAGACTTGAAGAATATTTTACAAAGAGTCTTGAATAGTGAATATTTAGCAAATGTTCAATTTTCCATCTAATTATAAACCAAAATACAAAATTGACCATATACATATCTATGCTATTTTACAGCTGATTATCAAAGCTGATGGCAATTTTGAAAAAAGTATAAACAATCTTTACCACACAATTCTTCCATGGTTCTATTCTATGAAGTAAAATCCAATACAATATCAAACTAAATCAAAATTTGCTAGTGGCTAAAATCACCAGAACTATATTATCTGTTTATACTTATATCTTGCTTTTGCAGTACATACAATGCTTTTTAAGTTGTCCTTCCTTTTCTCAATTTGCAAAAATATTTTGAAGCAATCTTCTTCATAATTATTAATAAAGGCAGATCTTTACAAATCCACATTCAAGATCTTGAAAATATTTTAAGAGAAAATAAACATTGAAAAGCATTTAAGTACATCAAAAAGTACATGTGAACCAGTGCCCTACTATTTAATAAGAAATATATGCAGATTTTTTCTGGTAATTTTTGTAATATCACTTAATCTCTGCATAAATTGAGATATACAAATATGTACTTCTATAAATTCATTCATGAATACTATACAGATTGACAGTAGTAAATGGCACCTACCAATAAAATTTATTTACTATACAATGGGTTACAAAGCTACTAA
Source organism: Dolichotis patagonum (assembly GCA_004027295.1). NCBI lineage: Eukaryota > Metazoa > Chordata > Mammalia > Rodentia > Caviidae > Dolichotis > Dolichotis patagonum. The sequence continues at coordinate 7,521 of PVJX010011812.1, read as the reverse complement.
AACATGAATAACTTAAATTCTGGTCTTCAGAGGAGACATATGAGCAAAGAGATAAATTACATCAAAATCAATTTAATTTTTACAGGCATTAACTTGAACAATGTAAGAGGTAAACAGTCTTTCAAGAAGCAAATCAAGTGGCATAGTTTAGTGTTCCCTATCTTCTTTTCAGTTTTCACCAAGTACTATTACAAGTACCATGTAAGTCAGTTTCTTATTTGAGTACAAATTTCTATAAAATGTTATATCAAATGAGTTGTCGATCTACTTAAAGTATGACTTCGTCGTTCAAAGAAGGAAGGAAGGCTGACAAGGGAGGGAGATGGGACACCCTGTAAAGAGAAGATAAATATTTTAAAGTTTTATTTTAAAAAATTGTGACATACAGTTCAGTATCATCCCTGTCACTTTTACATTTTACAAATTATAGTAACAATAAAATAGAAGACATCTGATAATTTTAAACACTTTAAATGGAAGAAATTTAAAATTAGAAGAGAATGGAATAAAACAAATGACTTTAGCGTTCTGAAACAAAAACTGAATGAATACTGCAGTTAACTAGACATTAACTCAATTGGAACAGATATTGGCTTAGTGACCTAAATATCTTTTGTGAAATATTAATGGTTCAATTATATGGTTGCAGATTATAAAAGAAAAAATTATAAACAGGTAAACAAGATTTTGAGGTAAAAAGATAAATAACAATGGCTTAATTCATAATGCCAAATTAGGAAGGGTAAAATGACAATTTTCCAAAATTAAGTCATATTTTCAAAGAGTGTTTGCATCCTATGTGCAATTCATATAAATATGTGCAGGTGTGTTTACATATAAAATTATATATGCAATATAAACATGTATATTTATTCCATATAAAAATTGAGCAAAATCACTGCTTAACAGTGATTACTAAAATACTAAACCATCTAAACTTTGTGTTTTAGAGGTCAAAGTTAAACATCAAAATTTTTAGCTATAACAAAGAAATATGCACAAGAATTCAAAACCTCAAGAGGTAAAAATGAAAATAAATTACAGATTACTGCTTTAACATATGTGAATGGCTAACTAGAACTAATCATAAAGCCCACAAAGGAGGTGGTTGTAAGTTCTTATCAATGAGGAAGGAAAATGATAATGATGTAGACAGGATTGGTTGAGCACAGTACTGGATCTTAAATTCCAGGCTGACCTAGCCAATTTAGGGAGATCCATCTCAAAAGAAAAACAAACAAGCAAAAAGAAGAATCCTGTTGTTAAAGAAACAGGGACTGATAGAACTAACAAGATAATTTGTCTTTTTAAAAGAGATTATTGTTAAAGTATTACCATTCAAGTGATAACAGAAGAATAATTTAAGCAAAAAAAGTTTACATTTTCCTCAGTGGAACCTTTTACAATTTGCCATATTAAAAGTATGTTTTATCAGAATTTCATAAATCTAAGACTAAGAATCAGATTTGGAATGTAAGTCTACTTTTCATGACAACTGCTTTAAATGATCATTTTCTTAAGAAAATTTCTAATGGAACTTACTATTTTCTAGACTTAAGAGAAAATTTTCTTGGAAAAATACATTTGGTAATATACAAAGAAACTATTAAACCTAAACTATTATGAATTCAAAACAGTAATAAAGTTGTGAGTTCAACAGTTCCAATCCACCCAATAAGTAACTCAGTGAAGAAAGAATACTTTCTTCTTATTCACCAATACAAATTTCAAATAGCTAATAAGCTCACATTAAACTTCACAAGGCTTATTTCCATTACTGTTTAGCTACTATACAGTTCTTTAGAAAAGTTAAAGATAACTTTAGGAGAACTTTTTTTGAAATTGGAAACATCAGTATTTCCTTCTAGTTATCTCTGAAAAATTAACTCAGGAGGCTAAATGACATATAGATCAAAGTACTGACAGTGCCCAACAGTAGAACATGAGACTGAAAATAAACATGTTTAATAAATCCAATTTTACTGGTTGTGGAAACAGAATGGATAATTTGTAGGACAGAAACAAGCAAATGAGAAAAGCACTTGAATGTCTAAGATATTTTAGATACTTATGTATACTATCTATATAAAAGTCATATAAATTTTCTAACACTCTTCTATAAAATCTATTTACCTTCATTTGAAAGGCAGTGATTACAATAGTTACTATACACAGAAAATAAACAAGATGTAGTATTTTGGCCTCAAGAAAACTGTAAATGTAACAAATTAATTCCTATCTGTAGTATTTCACAATTTTAGTTCTGCAAATTACTCTACATATATTATATAATCAACTAAGTATAGCTTGTCTTCTACTAGTGAAAGCTTTGTTAGAAAATCTGTATAAATATATTCATACATAGTCAAAATTCTTTGATGTGTAACTAAAAATTTTGCATACTTATAAGTAATATTTATTGACTGTTATGTGCTTTGCCTGTACAAATTCTATGTAACACTCCAAACACTAGAACATCCACAAAGTGCCAAATACTGCCCTAAGCACATCCAATATATTAACCGATTTAATCCTTATAATTACTTCAGTTCATTTACATACAGCAAAAGTGGAACAGAGAACTTCAATAACTTACCAAAAGTTATACAGCTAGTAAACAGCGAAGCTTTGATACCTGGGAGTTTATGCTCTTAACCACTTAAACTGTCTCTCAACATGTAAAACATTAAATATTATGTGTGATTTTAAAGAGGTTAATAATTTTAAAGAAAAAATACATCGCTCATACACTTAATGATACGTGGTAGAACGGTCCTTACCTAATAGTTCTGACACTTAAATTTAGATTGTTCAGGAAATACTTAAACATACATAGAAAATTTGAATCCACATCTTCCTCTAAATTTCAGAGATTATATTCTACTCCTCAAAGAAATAATAAAAGAAAACTCAGTCTCTGCTATGTTTTTGGGCCCTACTTGTATAAAAACCACAGTATTTACATAAGTAAAACAACAAGCCAGACTGAAATGTTTATGTATTGTAGAATATATCTCAATCTCAGTAAATTTCCTATCAAATAAATGTCCTGAGTACATTAATAGTAAGTTTTATCAGCTGCTTTTATAAATAAGAGGCTAGATGTTTAGAGATCCATCACTTCTTCCAAAAGATGGGAGATACTAACATTCTATTTTTATAAAGTTAAATTCTGTATCAACTCCAAAATAGTCTGTTAGCCATTAAAACAAAACCACTTACTGCTAATGATGAGGTGCTAGAAAGGCGACTCACTACATGCTTATCATTGCTGGGAGGACTTCTTCCCTCCATTGAGTTATGGGATGGCATGAGAGCCATCCGTAGAGCTCGTTTTGGAGTTTTGGAAAAAGAGAATGCTCTTGTAACCTAGAATTAAAAAGGGATACAATTATTTAAACCTAGACAAATTTAATGTGGCTGATAAGAATGTGCATAAAGCAAGCCAAATATATTACTGCATTAAAACAGTACATGGAAGAATTTTCTTTAGCATAAAGCAGGGACAAAATATAACTGTAGATTGTACATTATTCTACCTTGCATTTAGAAAGCACTACATTTCAATGGGGAAAAGGTAGAAGGGAAACAGCCTGAGAGACAAGAAACCTAGGTTCTTATCCAATTCCGTCACAGCAAATTCCGTCACATTCTTGTAAAATGCTTAATCTCAAATTCCTTACTGGAAGAGTGAAAAAGTTCCTTTGAATTACCATTTAACATGTTTATCTACTATGTATCATACAATGTTAAATGATACGAAATATAAAATTAGTATAAAGCCTACCTTTCCAAGGGAAAGGAAACAAAACTAAATGTATAAAACTATTATGGCTGCAGATTTCCTTTGGAACACTAAAGTCTACAGCTTTAAAAAGCCTTACACCAATATATTTATGTAGTGCTTAACAACTTCCATGAGCTATAGAAATCATCATCATGTGAAGAAAATCATTTCCAGAGTCAGGAATTGATCCCAACCATATTTTTCCTAACTGAAAAATAAGCTCTAGTGTGATTCCCCCTCCCCCAGGATTCCATCTGAAAAAGTACTATACCCAAAATGAGCCCCCATTAAGACTGTCGCCCAGAGACCCAAGGATATAGCTCAGCAGCACAAGTGCCTGCCTGGCCAACGTGAGGCGGTGATTTCAATCCCTGGTACCAATAAACAAACAAATAAATAAATAGCCATGACCCCGATGGATGCAGTGCATCCCTCTCAACACCTAACAGATGTATTTGAATTACAAAGCAATATTAACATATCATTAAATATATAATAAATACTATTAAAATCTTATATGATATGTTGTGTTAGATATACTTAAAGCACTTGTATGAAATAAAGAAATGTTTTCTGTATTTTGGTGCCTACAATCTTTTATCCCTTTCTTAATTATCATCATTTCTGTAGTCACTCCTTTCATGTTAACACTTGATTTAAAGAAAACTTTATGAACCCTAACCTGTAAGAGGTTGTGACTTGGGTGAAGACTTCATGGAATAAAATCACTGATAGCTGTGTTGCCAATGTATTAAGAGCAAGCTATATAGACAAGCAGTGCTCAATTAAGCAAAGCTCTATTGCTGGAGATCAGAGATTGGGGCAGGTGGTTCTGAAGGAAATAGAGTCACAAGATATGCAGGCCAGGGTCGGGGATTTAGCTCAGCAGCATAAGTGCCTGCCTTGCAAGCACGTGGTTGTGAGTTTGATACTCCGTACGAAAAAAGAAAAAAAAAAGAAAAAAAAGAAACGCAGGACAGAAGTCAGGGTTTAGAATTATGACGATGTTCCATATGAAGATGACATGACTAGCTGTGTTTGAATAAATATAGACTTTTGTACATGAATAAATATAGATTGTTGCACATGAAAAAATAAGACATCCCCTGAAAATAAACATTAGTCTATTTTATGGAGTAAAAATTAATATGACAGTCTTATTTTCAGGAAAACATGATAGTCATGTGCCCTTTGATGAAAAATGATGCACACACATGTATCGAGCTCTCAAATACCACCAGTACATTTCTAATGCAGCACAGTTCATCGTCACTATAATAAGAATGGAAGAGATAGTAAGTGATAATTACTGCGATGAAGTCACTGAACAACTATTATCTCTGCTGGTCATTTCCTTGAAACAGACAATAGTTTTGTTGTAAAGACTGTCTTTATATTGGTATAGCAATATGACAATATAATTTGATAAAACATTTTAGAAATATATCAAATAATTTCACTAAAACTCACCTTTTTTGAAGTCTTTTTTATTGCTCTGGATGCTCTACTCAGTGTACTATCCATGTCTTTTGTAGTTACTTCAAAGGACTCTGGATCAGCAGTGTACATGAGATTCTCCTTTAGAAAAACAAGTACTGTTTTTAAATTAAAAAAACACTGCTTCTAAAATCACACCTGTAAGTACTCACACACATGTGGGAGCTTATAAATGAAACTACTAAAGATTTGTGATGTACTTAAAATACTCTCTACTCTACAATATACTAGGGTATTTAAGGAGAGTAGGAAACAGCATTCTGTAAATAAATAATTTGCTGCAAGAATCATGAATACCAAGGCCACAGAAAATAGCTATCAATATAAAATCTTCTAAAGTTAACACTTTTGAAATTTAGCAGTCTTAGTGCTTAAGTATAAAATCTGCAACAAGGCCAACAACATTTTCCTTAAGACAATCACAAATCAATACCTAGAGTCCCTTCCATTTGTTTCTTCCTCAATTTATGTCCAGGATTCTAACTCAGAGGTTCTGAATGTATAATTGAAAGGCCCCTACAGTGAAAATATATAAAAATCAGTGCAAAATCTTGTGTGCACATGTACAAAGTGCATTTTTTGAGGAGGGGGTTCACAGATTATATCACATTCCCAAAGGACTTAAAATAACTCACATATGCAATAGCCCAATGCTCAAAATTAACCTAAAGTGAGACAACCATTCTGTAATTTAAAATATTACTTGTTTAAATTATTTCTTGACTTTTAGAAACAAACAAGACAAAATATTTTTGCATGTTATTATAAACAATTTTCACTTTAAATATATAAATCTAGAGCTGTGGCTCGAGCAAGTGGTGGGTACCCCAGGGAGAAAACCAACCAGCGTCTCCCGAGATCCGCACCATGTTGGAACTTAGGGCACTGGGAAAGAAAGCAACCCGCTGAGCCTACCAGTGCAGTGCATACGTAGGCTGAGAATCAAACGTCCCATCCTCCCTGCCCCCTTAGCAAATGGTAGCCAGAGGTCTGAGTATCTCTTGGGAGGCTGACCATATGCAATATAGCAAATATGGGGGATTTCTTTCTATCATCTCTTTGAAGGCAAATATTGTTATCACTGTTTTGTTTTGTTCTGATTAATTGTATTGCTCTATTCAACATTCTGTTTTTATAATGTTCTGTATTCGGTTTGATTTTGCTATATCTGATTGAAAGGACAACTATTGTGAATGAGATACACTACGGTACCTATTACTGATAACTTACTGTGACATTCTGTACCAATTTCACTGCATTGTCTCAATTGGTTTTGTTCTGTTGTATTTTACTAACTTCAAAATAATAAAAATTAAAAAAAAATTTATAAATCTAGACTCTGAGTTCGTTAATTACTTTACTACACTAGCACTATAATACTATGCCTCCAGAACTGTCATTATATGGCTAGATGAAATTTCACGCAACTTTGAGAAGTTTTTCTGAAAATTCTCTCATATGTAAAATGTATAAAATATCTGGTACATTTAACCCATACTACTACTCATAAGGCTAAAATAATACATACAAGTACTAGGCAACCAAATACTAAACCTACTCTATCTATAATTACAAATGTCTTAGAGCGACATAGATATCCCTGGCTTTGCTAAAGCTTCTCTAATTTTTTTAAAAAAGTAAATACCTTCGTGGCCCTGAAGCAAGGCCAGCAGATCGCTGTAGCTGCTGGTTTCAAACAGGAGCCTAAAGAGAATTCTTTCTGTGGTCTGTTGGCCATTTCAGAACTTTGGAAATGGAATGGTCAATTCATAAGAAAGAAATAGCAGGTGAGTATGGTGGACTTTGGGGGGCCTGCAGGGGAGAGACCCTGGTGCCTCGGGACCTGCACTGTGCAGTTGACTCGGGGTGCCAGGAGAACAAGGAGCTCCTCCCCTCTCTGGGGGGTGGCTGAGAGTGTGGCAGACTTTCAGCGGCCTGAAGGAGAGAAACCCTGGTGCATCGGGACCTACACTGTGCGGTTGACTTGGGGTGCCAGGAGAACAAGGAATTCCTCCCCTCTCTGGGGACAGCTGAGAGTGTGGCAGACTTTCGGTGGCCCGAAGGAGAGAGACCCTGGCGCATAGGGACCTGCATGGTGTGGTTGACTCGGGGTGCCAGGAGAACAAGGAAATTCCCCCCTCTCTGGGGGCAGCTGAGTGTGTGGCAGACTTTTGGCAGCCTGAAGGAGAGAGACCCTGGCGCATCAGGACCTGCACAGTGTGGTTGACTCGGGGTGC
>PVJX010011811.1:0-52346 GCA_004027295.1 Dolichotis patagonum | reverse complement strand
TGTCCAGGATGAACTCCAATTTGTGCTTCTCCTGCCTCAGCCTCTTGGAGTGCTGACCTCACACAGGCTGATTACCCGGCCAATTTCTTTTTTTGTTTTTTGGGGGGTTTTTTTTGGTACCAGGGATCAAACTCACGACCTCGCGCTTGAAGGCAGGCACTTAAGCAACTGAGCTAAATCCCCGGCCCTGATTTTGTATTCTTGACAACAGTCATTTTCTTCGGGCGAAATGGGCAGTTTTGATTCACATTTCCCTAAAGACAGTGAAACATTCTTTTGCACACTCAGAGGCCACTTGCACTTCTTTGAGAAGTGTCTGTTGAATTCGTTTGTCCATTTATTATTTTGGTGTTGACTTTCTGGAGGCAAATTCTTCACACATACTTGACACTAATCCTCTGTGGAAAGCATAGCAAAACAGATTCTCGGTCCACAGCTCATCTCTCTCCCTTTCTCTCCTTGCTCTTAGTGTTTGTTCCCTCCTTTGTTTTGTGCCTGGGGAGGGAACTTGGCCTCCACCTTTTTATTTATTTGAGACTCCCTAAATCATGAAGGTCTCGCTAAATCATGAAGCTGCCCAAGCTGGGCTCACACTTCTCAAAGCCTTCAGTCCCCAACTCATCTGACTGGGTGCTTGTGGACAATTTGGGGCAAGTAGAGAAAGAAGAACACGCAAAACAAGGCAATGAAAATCCTGCCTCTGCCCTGGTGGCTTCCCTTGAGCCGCGGGGAGGGGCGTTTGTTAGGGATGTGTCAAGCGTGAGTGGAAAGTCTGCTCCAGGCCTGTAATCTCAGCACTGAGGAAGGCTGAAGCAGGAGGCTCTCAAGTTCGTGTTCCACCTGGGCACTTTAGGGTAACTCTGTCTCAAAATAGATGACAGAAGCCGGGCGGCTGAGGCAGGAGGATCCTATTAAATTCGACACCAGGGCGGATGAGATAGTGAGGAACAGTGCTAAGCAGGGTGCTCCGGGGCTCGATCCCAGTACCACCGAAAAGAAAAACAAACGAACAAGCTGCGGGGGTCTGACTCTGGCTCGGCGTCTCCACTGACCTTTGTCCTTCTCTTTGTGGCCATAGAACTTCCCCGATGAGAGTCGGAAATGACCGAGGCGGGAATCGTTGGTGGACTGCACCCAGCGGTTCCTCCAGCGCTCTGTGGGGACAGCACGGGTCAGGGGGCCGGGTGCGCGCGGGGGCGGGGCAGGCCCGCGAGGCTCCGCCCCCACGCGGCGCCCTCCCGTCACCTCCATCTAGAAACTCCTCCTGGAAGAACACAGTGGCCAGCGCCACGCGGAGCGCGCTCAAGGCCCAGAGCGAGACGCGAGCCCAAGCCATGGGGGTGCGCTGCGCTCCTGCCAGCCCCTCTGCGCCAGTGTTCTCCGCAGCGAGCCGGGACGTCCAGAAACTACAAGTCCCGTGACGCCTCGCGATTATGACATAGGCCACTGGGACATCGCCCAGCGCGCGGTGCATGCTGGGTCAACCCCGAAACTACAAGTCCCGTGATGCTTCGCGATTATGACAGAAGGGACCATTGACCTTCGGGGCGAGGGGCACGCCCGGAGCGCCCCGGACTACTATTCCCATGATGCATTTCGATAGTTACCTGAGGCGCTATTGGTCCGCGGGGCGCTGTGGACGCCGGGAGATGTAGTCGCTTCCTCCCTGGCGCGTTGCCGCGGCAACAGTACTCTGGGCCCACAGTACTGGACAGCGATCCACTCCGGGTAGGACGGCGTGGGAGGAGGACGGGTCCGGGTGGGCTCCTCGCGCCTCAGTTTCCCAATCTAGGAAGTCCTTCCTGGTGGTCTGGTGCGGGTCGCTTCAGGCAGGGGAAAGACCCGACAGGCCGAAGGGCGCCGTGTTGCTGGTGGATTCGCGCGATTCAGCAGCTGAGCTTTCCCGCCGCCACGAGATGAACGCGGCAGTAGCGGGTCCTGGTTCCCTGCACTGCCCGAGTCGCCCTTGCTGGTTGGCGTCGGCGATAGCCATCGGGCGCATGCGCGCGCGCGCACACACACACACACACACACACGCTTGACTTTTTTATCCTTCAAGGCATTTTTTGCAGTGCCGGAGGTTGAACCCAGGGCCTTTGCACTGTGCTACATTCCCAGCCCCCTTTTTAAAATTATGATCTGAGACAAGGTCTGGGCTCTGGGCTTCCCAGTCTGTGCTGCTGTCGCCCCTCCCGCCTGGAGCACACGGAGCATCTGGATGCTTTGTCTCGGGGCCCTGGGAGGAGGACCCGGGTAGTGTCGGTCACTGTAGTGTCCCAGGCCCTGGGTACCAACCCCTCACCCTGGCGAGAGTCACAGAGACTGAGGAGACCTGGGGAGAGGGAGGCAAAAGGGAGGCACAAAGGATTGGGACCCTGGGGGTTCCCATCCCAGCTCACTTCCGGAACATTTTAACGGGCACGTGTGTGCAGTACAGGATGATCCCAGTCCTCGTTGGGGGTTGGTACGCAGCTGGGACATGTCGCCAAGCTGCCCCGTCCTGTGACTGGTGACTGCGATTAGGTCACACCACGGACATGTACTAATGACACAACGCTTTAAAAAAGATTTATAGAGATTTCAAAAGACTGCAACAGTTTTAAAAAATGAACAAGGCTGGGCAGGTGTGGTGGTGCACGCCTGTAATCCCACTACTTGGAAGGCTGAGGCAGGAGGATCTCGAGTTCAAGGCCAGCCTGGACCTACACAGTTTGAGGCTGGCTTACACTACATGGCAAGACCCTGTCTTGAAAAAAAATTAAAAAATAGGCCCCACTCTGCGGCCCTACCAAAATTGGCAATCCAGTTTCACCTGGGGTTTTGTAGGGCACAGCTGCATTGTACCCCGAGTGGGCGCTGCGCCTCTGAGTGCCAGGATGGGCGCCCCCGTGTGCGCACCTCCAGCCCTGGTTCTCCTGACAGGTTGTATTCCTTCGCCCCTAGAATGGCGTCCCTGAGGGAAGCCAGCTTTCCTGGGCGCGGGCTCTTTGACCTCAGCACCAGCTCCCTGGATGAAGGCCCGATGGAGGACCTGGGACTCCTGACCTTCCGCACACGCCCCGTCCAGGTGGCCTCACGGGCCAGCAGGTTCCTAAATCGAGAGCGAAGTGTGGGCGCCAAACGCTTTGCGGCCCCCGCGCCGGTGGCGCTGCGCTCGGGCGGGCTCCCCGCCCCCACCCTGGCGGCCACAGGGGCGCAGATCCGAGCCAGTGCGGTGCTCAGGAAGGCGGCGCAGATGGAAACCAAGATCCTGGGTCGGGCCAAGGCGCACACGACACAGGAGAACGCGGAGTCTGGTCCCCCGCAGAGGGGAGAGGACATGGCCCGCGGGGGCGCTGCCTCCCTGACCTTCCAGACGCGAGCCCTCGAGGCCTGCACGGCTGAGAGTCCAGCGCCAGGCGCGGAGGGCAGGAGGTTCCTGAAGACGAAAGGACAGGCCACGGAGGACAGGGCGCCCCAGACGCCCGGGAACGAACAGGCCAGGAAGCTGCGCTCTCCAGACAGCGATGCAGAGGAGATGCTGGTGCTGGGGAGCCCGGCGGAATCTTCTGGAGAAGGACCACGCAGCGGTCTGGGGCTCCCCAGTGATAAGGTCAGCCAGAGAGGACCTGGGGAAGCATCTTCCCGAAGGGTTCTCTGGTTTGCTTTTGTGTGTGTGTGTGTGTGTGTGTGTGTGTGTTCTTTTGTCTTTTTGAAACTGGATCTCACTATGTGGTTCAGGCTGGCCTTGAGCTAACTTTGTAGCCAGGCTGGTCTTCAACTCATCAGGCACCTCCTGCCCCAGCCTCCTGAGTGCTGGAATGACACGCGTACGCCTCCATGCCTGGATGGATTCTTTTTTTTTTTTTTTTGGTAACAAGGATTGAATTTGTGACCTAGTGCTTCCGAGCAGGCACTTACTCCACTGAGCTAAACACCCAGTCCCAAGGATGGATTCTTTTAAATCTTTTCAGCAGTCACATTCTCTAAGGCCTCAACTTTTTGGTGCTCATTCTGTGATGAAATGGCAGACTTTTCAAATCGTTCAGCTCTGCTTTTATATGTATCTATCTACTTACTTAGGGCTTTTTTTTTTTTTTTTTTTTTTTTTTTTGAGGTAGGGTAACACGATGTATTTTAGGCTGGTCTGTAGCTCACAGTTACCCTCCTGCCTCAGCCTCTCCAGTGCTGAGATTGCAGATGTGCACCATTGTGCCAGCTTAGCTCTGCTGTTTTCTGCTGATTCTCACAGTAGTTCTGGCTAAAAGCAACCAGTGGTATCCATGCCACAGCCTGAACACTGAGGTGTCTTAAAATTTCTACTACCTGGCAAGTATGAGGTCATGAGTTCGATCCCTGGTACCAAAAAGAAAAAAAAAATTTTTTTACTAGATTAATTAGTCTACCATGTTTAAATTCATCCTCATACAAACTCTTAAGACAGGGATATAATGCGGACACTACATATGGCCTCTTAGCCTTCCTCCTCCCTGTCTGAAACCACCTGAGCCTGGCCTTTACTCCTTACATTCCTGTGTTCTAGGGTTGCTTCTCCAGGTAGAAGCTCCAGACCTTCCCCAATGCTGCATGCAGATAATTCCAAAGGCTTCTAAGCCATATGGTCAGGTTCTATCTCAGCTGTTACCTACTCCTAGTAGTTTTCGTATCAGCTACCTTTTCCATGTTGGCAAAATACCCAACAGCCACAGCTCACAGGAAGAAAGGGTAACATTAGGCTCACATTTCCCAGTGGGTTCAGCCCATGGTCAGCTGGTTGCCAGGGAAAGGTGTGTGCATACTTAGTTGTGATGAATTTGGTCAGTTTTTCTTTTTTTTGTTTCCATCAAAGTAGGATCAGATCCGGACTCAGCAGATCCCTCCCAGCATGAAGCCTCCTCCAACACAGCGCCTGCCAGCCTCAGGGTCGCACAAGGTCCCTCAGACCCACGTTCCCAAGGACCCTGCCCCCCACACTGCTTCGCTTCCCATCTCCAGCTCCTTGATGCAGCCAGCATCCTCCGCAGTGGTGCACAGCCAGCTCGCCTCCTACCCCCGAAAGAGCACAGCAGGGCCCGGCAAGGAGATGGCCTCAGACATGGGCGATGAGGACCAGAATGGCAACAGCCTTGACGGTGACGTGCTACCCAGGCAGGCAGGGCTCTATGGTCACCAGACTGCCCGATAATGTGCTTTCTTTGTGGCATCAGCACTCCAGATACTGGAGTGGTGGCTGGGCAGGAGGTCACATACCTGTGATGCCCCCTCCTGGGGAGGCTGAGGCAGGAGGATCACAATTTGAGGCCAAGTTGAGCAACATAGCAAGATTCTGTCGCAAAGTAAAAGCAGGTCCGGGGCTGTTGCTCAGGGGCACACAGGTCCCTAACATGCACAAGCCCTGTGCTCCAGCCCAGCCTGCAGACTGCAGTAAGGATGCACACCTATGATCCCAGCACACTGGGAGGCTGAGGCAGGAAGACAGCGGGTTTGAACCCAGCCTGGGCACCTTATCGAGACCCTGTCTCAGAGGAGTAGAAAATAAGAAAGGACTGGCACATGGCTCCAGGCACAGCCCTGGGTTCAGCCCCGCTGTCACAGGTGTTCACCATGGGTCACCAGTGTCCCAGAGGTTGGCCACAGGGGTCTGGGTGTCAGGACGTTGGGTGTGTCCCCATGCAGTGAAGACAGCAAGGGCCTAGGTCTCCTTGTCCCCTCATGAGGTCTCCAGTCCCACCTTGGGGCTCTGCACCCTGATTTCCCCGGCCCCAGTTACTGCCCAGCACCTTCTGAGTGACGATAATTGGGGCTTCCATGGCAGCTTCTGAGGAGCATGGGACACTCAGTCATCACCTCTACCCGGACCACGATGCCCCAGGCTCAGGTCTCCACCTGCACGATGGAGATGAGCTGGATCCCATGTGGTGAGGTGGGGACGCTGGGGACACCCTCACCACTCATGAGTGGGGGCTCTGGGCTCTCACCAGGCTGTGGGCAGGTGACACCTGCATGTGACACGGGACCTCCTGTCACCAGGGTACAGCACTGCATGGTTTAAGTGACAAGGGAAAAGCCTGCACAGGTTCAGTAGAGATGCGTGTATTTATTTTCAGACAAGACCTCACTATGGGGGCCAGGGATTTAGCTCAGCAGCGTAAGCACCTGCCTGGCAAGCTTGAGGTCATGAGTTCGAGCCCCAGTAACCGAAAAAATAAAAAAGACCTCACTAAATAACTCAGGCCCACCCCAACTTGACACTTTCCTGCCTCAGCCTCCTGAGTGTTGGGTGAGGTGTGCATCCTCATGGCCAGTAAGATGCAGCACTTTGTGGATATTCTGGTTGCCCAGCACATAGAAAGGCCCAGCTATCCACAGGACAGACGGTCCCCTGCCCAGATGCAGGGCAGGGGACAAGGGGCCGCCCAGTGTGGGCCCTTGAGGACAGTGCATAGCTTCAGTCTGTATGAACTTCATTCTCTGTTCATTTGCAGATTTTAGGATCAATATTTTGTCACTTGATGATCTGGCCACAGCTGTCAGTGACTCTGATTTGGGACAGAAAGTAAGTACCGCCCCTCCCCCTTCCTGTCCCCTCTCCTCCATTTGCTTTTCTCTGATGCGGAAGCTGCATCAGGCCTTCAGGTGAGCCAGGCCAGCTCTCACTCTGCTGCCCCCCCAACCCTTCTTCAAGGTTTACTTGGTGACAGGGTCTCTCTGAGTTACTCAGTTGCCAGACTGGGATTGAGTTTGTGATCCTCCTGCCTCAGCCTGCTGAGTGCTGGGATCCCAAGCGAACTCCGCCTGGCCTACCAGGGCCTGGCGTTCCCTGCACATCCCCGGCCACCTTCCTGCCCCTGTAACCTTCACACAGGGTGCAGGCGCTCTGGGAGAGGAGTCCTTGGGCAGCAGCCTTGTGGACCCGGCTCCTACCAGTCCTCAGCCTCAGAGCTCAGGGTCTCCGGGTGCAGCCACCTCCGTGGCTGGGGACTGGAGCATCTCTCCCAGGATCCAGACTGAGAGCGAGGTCTCAGAGCGCCTGGGCGGCAGTGTGTGCAGCAGGAGGCCAGGGTCCTCAGGCACAGCCTATTCCACGGACTTCGAGCCTACGTCTGGGTCCTGCAAGGACGCCCCCAATGGGACACAGGATACTGTGTCCTGCAGCACAAGGACGGCACCATTCCCCAGACCCCCCACTTCAGGGCGGCCACAGGCTAGGCCCTGGACAAGGGTCACACTGAGGGAGACAGCTGTGCAGACCCTGGATGCCACTTCTGCCAGCCTGAGGACAGAGGGTGAGTGTGGTCCGGGCTGAGGTGACCATGACAGGGTCCCAAATGTGGCCTGTGGGGTCTCGGGAGCCCAGTGTGGGCTCCCATCCACTAGCTTGGAGGGGTCCTGGGCCAGTGTTTCAAGTGCCTTCCAGCTCTGGAACACTCTGGAAAGTTCCAGAACCATCCACTGAGGTAGCGTTTGGGATGCTGGGGTGCACAGCCAGGTCACATGGAGTGGACGGAGCTGCTGGCTTCGAGGTGGAGGACAGGTCACCGCTCAACACCTCTCAGCCCACAGTGCAGAGTGCTGAGCCTCAGAGTTCAGGGTCTCCGGGTGCGGCCACCTCCGTGGCTGGGGACTGCAGCAGCTCTCCTGGGAGCCAGACCGAGAGGTGGTGCTGGGCTCCACAGCCACCTTGGCCTGGCTGGCTGTGCACAGGACAGGATGCAGCTCACGTATGCCTCACAGGGCTGTGACTCGGGAGACAGCCCTGCAAGACCCTGTCTCAAACTGAAACGGGGGGACCGGGTTCAGCCCAGGTTCCTCAAACAGCAAGGGAAACTGAGGCAGCTGGGGCAGGGGTGCGGGGCACAGGGTACAGGGCCTGCTCTCACCCTTCCATCCTCCCGCAGCCACCGTCGCGGCCCTGGGAGGCACCTATATGGACCCTGCACCCATCACCCCGCACACAGTCAGCGCGGACATCTTAGAAGGTACCAGCTTAGGCCTGGGGTTTAGCTCAGCAGTGTAAGTGCCTGCTTGGCAAACACGAGGTCGTGAGTTTGATCCCCAGCACCAAAAAAAAAAAAAAAAAAGAAGGTACCAGCTTGGGCCCACAGGCACCCACACTGGCCAGGGAGACCCAGCAGGGCGGGCAGGGGTGTGTCTGTACCACACAGCAGGAGGCAGCAGAGCAGTTCCCTGCAGGGTGCTGGGAGGAGACAGAGGGACAGACAAAAGGAAAGCTAGCCTGGCTTTGAGGGCACTCGGGAGGCTGAAGGGGGAGGACTGCCCCGGGTTCGAGGCCAGGCTGGGCTACAGAGGGAGACAGGTCTCAGAAAGCAAAACGGGAAAGTGAAAGTAACTCACCAAACCATCTCCCGTCCTGACAAATACTTTGATTCTGAGCGCTGTATCTTCGCTTTACACTGTCTCTTTTTGTACTGCGGATGGAATCCAGGGCCTCGAGCATGCTAAGTGCTCTGCCTTTGGGCTACAACCCCAGCCTGAGCTGTTTTTCAGTTGCATTTAGTTTTTTTTTTTTTTAAACAGAGCCTTGGTATGTAGCCCAGGCCGGCCTTGGACTCAAGGCAACCCTTGGGCTCAGCCTCCTGAGTGCTGGGCTGTGTTACAGGCATGCCCTGCCATACCTTGTGTGATTTTTAAATCTTTATTCTGAAATTTATTGATTTATGCATGCTGTGTGGCTGTCTGACCTTGAACTCAAAGACAATCCTCCTGCATCAGCCTTCTGAGCATTTTAACAGGCGTGCACCAGTGTCCGACTTTCTTTCCTTTTTTCAGTACTTGAGATGGAACCTAGAGCCTGGCACAAGCTGGGTATGCCCAGCCTTTTCATTTTTGATTTCATTTTTTTGAAGAGTGCTTTCTCAGTCAGTGCAGTAGCGTGAATGGAGGCTGAAGCAGGAGGATCCCTAGAGCCCCCTTCGTAGCAGGACCCTGCCTCCCATGTCCCTTGCTGTACCCCGGTACAGGGTGTGGTGTGGTGTGGCCTGTGGTGGATGGGGTTGTGGGGATCGTGGGAGCGGTGAGTGACGTGGAGGGGCAGCCTTTACAGCCCACAGCCCGGCTGCGGTGGCCCTCAACGACCTGCTGAGGCAGCAGCTGCACCTGACACAGCAGTTCATCCAGGCCAGCCGCCACCTGCACACATCACTGCTGCAGGTGCTAGACGGGGACACCTTCCATTACCACAGCCTGGAAGAGGCCAGGGAGGTGAGCAGCCCCATGCCACCCAGCCCCTTGAGACGTTTCCCCCACTCCCTCTCTGCTCCCAGGAACCTGGCCTTTATTAGCTGGCCACAGAGCGTGAGCCCACATGACACCCTGGTCCTGCAGCCTCTGGAGCCAGGGGAGCTGGGGACAGCATGGGCCCCACGTCCTCGGGTCCTAGCACACAGAAAGGCCCAGCTATCCACAGGACAGACGGTCCCCTGCCCAGATGCAGGGCAAGGGACAAGGGGCTGCCCAGTGTGGTTCCCACTGCTCTGGTTCCCACTTCCTAAGCAAATACTCCAGGTGTTTCTGAAAATAACTTTGGCTTTTGGTTTTTTGAGGCAGGGTCTTTTGATGCAGTCCAGGCTACCCTTGAACTCACTATGTAGCCCAGGCCAGCCTCAAACTCAGTGACCCTCCCGCCTCAGCCTCCCAAGTGCGGGGACAAGACCCGAGGGCCACTGATCCTGGTTTAAAAGACTTTAAAAGCACACAGTGGTCCTCTGAGTACAGTGGCCAAGCCTATTATCTATATCCTGGCACACAGAGGCTGAGGTGGGAGGGACCCTGTGTAGAAAGAAGGGCCCCAACTCATTGCTGAGGCTCCAGATTTAGGCCCTATTTGGGGTGCAGGGAGCAGAAAACCCCAGTGTCACTGCCCTTACAAGGATCCTGGTCTCCAGGCTGCACACCTTCACCTGTTTGATCGAGCCTCTGGCCATTTTGATGGTTGGGTGGGACCAAGGCCGGGCACACATGGGCACTGCTCCCCCACACCTGCTCCTAGGCCTTCTGGACTTGAACTCAAGACCCTCTCACCTCAGCCTCTTGAGCATCTGAGAGCACAGGTGCCCCCCCCCAACCTGTGCCTGCCAGTTGATTCTTTCTTGGTGCTCTGGCTACAGGCCCCAGGTTCCCCAGAGCTGGCACTGTGGCCCATGTTTTAGTCCAGAGCCCTGCCATCCTGCAAGCCCACTGTGAAGAAGCCAGTATCTAGCCCGGTGCTTGAGCCCTGCCTGTCTCCCCACCACTGACAGTGACCCTGACATCACCATCCCTGTGGGCCTTGTGCTCACGTGGCCAGGAGTTGCCTTGGCCTGTGGCCAGGGATGCGCTTGCCTATGTGGCCTGTACCATGCCCTCTACCTGGCCATGTGCCGGGGCAGTGACGGTGCCCTGTGCCCTGCAGTACATCCGGGACCACAGGCCCCACCCGCGGACCACAGTGGACGCTGTGCAGGAGGTGGAGGAGCTGTGAGTGCTGGGACAGATATGGTCCTCGGTCCTCTGTAGGGGACTCGAGGCCTCGCCAGTCATCCCAAGCTGTGAGCGACACCCAGGGCACTGTGATGGCCAGTCCTGCAGATGCAGCCGGCTTTAGAAAAGGACTTTATTGGAAAGCAAAACAGTAAAACCCAGGAGGAAGTGTGAACAGTGTGTGTCTCATTCCAGCTGGATCGCGTGAGCGAGTCACAGCCACAGGGACCTGCGAAGGCAATGAACGGGAGGGAACCTCCCAAGGTGGGGTGGGGGCACCCGAGGGGGGTCCCCATGTGCCACATGGGGTCTAGTTCCCCTCTCCCAGGACTGAGGGCGGGGGTAAGGTAAACAGTGGCGGCTGACATCTAAAGTAATGACGGAGGCATGGCCAGGCAGCACTGCAGGGACCTGGACATCACCTCAGATGTCATGTCAGTCTCCAGTCCACCACACCCGGCCGAGGTGCCCACTCATGTCCCCGCTGGGTGTCTGTCCATCAGTCAGTCTGCCCGTCCGCCAGGCCTGTCCTTCCTAGTCCTCCTTCTCCTCCTTTCGGGCCCCGAATGTGGAGACTGTGGCGACAGCGGGGGCATCAGCTGGAGACCCCTCGGACACTGCCTGTCCCCACATCCCTGGCCCAGCCCCATGACCCCACTCACACTCGTCTCGGGCCTTCATGCGCGCGATGAAGGAGTAGCTCTTGTTGCGCCGGTAGTTCTCGTAGGGATCATCCAGCGCCACGCCCACGCCCTTGTACTGGTCCCACTTGTCGCGTACATCCCCACCCTTGATGGGGTCCTGGATGCCCTGCTCCTTGGCCCCCAGGCCCCCGGAGCCACTCCAGCCTGGGAGAGGACAGGGATGGTAAGTGGCCACCCTACCCCACTGCCCAGCAGCTCCACTGCCCAGGCCGTGCCACTCACCCATCTTCACCAGCATCTGGTGCCCCTTGTTCTCCTCGCCCAGCCTCGAGTCAGGGACAGGAGGTGCCGAATTCGAGCCCAGACCCGCAGAGGAGCTGAGGGGAGACACAGCATGGTGCTGGGGACAGGCCTGTCACCCCCATACACACACCTCCTGGGCCCGAGGCTCCAGGCCATACTGGGGAGGAAGGGCTCAGGGACACTTACGGTGGCGTGGGGCTGCGGGAACGCGAGCGGCGCCTCCTTCCTGGTGAGTAGGACTTGGACCTGGACCGTGACCGGGAGCGTGAGTGGCTCCTGGAGGAGCGCGACCTGCTGCGGCTCCTGTGGGAAGGGATGCGGTCACAGCAGTTGGCACAGGTAGAAGAGGGGTACGGGGTGCAGGGGGTTAGGGGTGGGGGGGTGTGCCGGCCGCCACCTACCGGGACCTGGATCGGGAGTAGGAGCGCGAGCAGGAGCGCGATCTGGAGCGTGAGTAGGAACCCGAGGACTTGGAGGAGCGAGAGTTGGAGCGTGAGGAGGAGCGGCCCCGGCTCTTGGATCTGCTCCGGGACCTAGAGGGGCCACTGCGGGGAGGCGGGAGGGAATCAGGGGTAGGAGGGAGGAGCAGGGAAGGGAAGGGAAGAGGGAGGGGGCCCCACCCGGCCCCCTCACCTGTTCCGCTTCTCCTGACCCCTCCGCCGCCGTGCACGCATCTTGGCCCGGAAGAACTCATAGAGGCCGTTCTGCTCCCAGCCCTCGCTGCAGCAGAGGGTAAGGACAGTAACGTATGGGTGAGTGTGGCAGTCAGTCCGGTCCCCTCTCCACCCCTCCGGGCAGCCCAGCCCCCATGGCACCTGTTGCGGGGCCGGTCGTGGGACGGCGGGCTGTAGAAGGCCTCCACAGCAGCCAGGAGCCGCTCGCTGGGCGGCATGGGCGGTGGGAGGCGGATGTCCTTGGGGTCCAATGGCTTGTACTCATGGTCCTCCAGCTGCGAGGCCATTGCCACTGTCACCATGGCCCGAGCCTGGCCCCCCTCCCTGCCCACCCGCCCAACCCCACCCCCACCTTCACGAGTGGTGCCATAAGCCCAGCGGGGAGGTCGAAGTAGGGCACGTTGGGCACCAGGCTAGGGTCGTCGTGGTTGACGTGCGGTGGGCCCTGGCGCCGCATGTGTGGGGGCTGCCCGTTGAAGCCGTGGGGGGGTGGGCCGAAGTCAGGGTGCTGGGGCCCGGCCCAGGGTGGGTGCTCATTGATCCCAGGGTGAGGCATACGATGACCAGGGTGGTGGTGTGGAGGCCCCATCTCTGTAGGAGACAGTGTTGTGGGTGGAGGACAGTGGCCCAGGCTGGCCTGTGCCTAGAGAGCTTTCTGCCTCAGCCTGCCTCTCCCTTCCACCACAGGACCACACTCAGGCACTCACCGGCCGGAAAATCGCCCTGCGGGTAGTCGAAGCGGTGGGGGTAGGGCGGCCGCTCGAAGGGGTGCCGTGGTGGGAAGTCGTCCTGCATGAAGCGCGGCGGGAAGCGGTTGAAGCCGTGTGGGTGTGGTGGCTGGCTGAACTGCGGGTGCTGCTGGTGCGGCGGAAAGGGGCCTCGGAAGGGCGGCGGCCGCTGCATGCGGAAGGGTGGCTCACGCTGCCCAGCACCCCAGGGTGGCTGCTCATGCTGACTGTTCCAGGGGCCCTCGAACTGGCTGTTCCAGTTGGGGTCTGGCTGGTTGTTCCAGGGTGCATCACGCTGGCCATTCCAGCCGGGGTCACCGCGCTGCTCAGCCCACATGCCCTCGTGGCTGTTGTTCCAGGGTGGACAGTGGGGTGGGCCGCCCTGGTGGTGCGGGTACGGCGGCTGCTCAGGTGGCTGCAGGGCGTGGCCAGGGAGGGGGGTCAGCTGGGACGGAAGGGGCCCTGCCACCCTCACCCTCCCAACCCAGACAGCAGGTCCCGACAGTGACATTCACCTGGCCACCACCTGCCACCCTTCAAGCCCAGGGGTCCCCGCTGCCACCCCTGGTCACTCTGTCAGCGGGATGAGACAGGGCCCTCCCACGCCCCAGGTGTACCCAGCCTCCAGCTCCCGGGGGTACCTGCTGTTGGCCCCAGGGGGCGACAGGGTGCGGCTGGTCAAACCAAGGGGGCTTGCCAGGCGGAATCTGGTCATGGGGCCCGGGACCCCGGGGACCAGCAGCAGCAGGGTCCTGCACACCCCCTGCAGCATCATACTCCGAGGAGCCAGGCATCTGGATGGGCGGCTTGCTGTCATCTGACCCCAGGGAGAGGCGGTCAGGGCCTGGGCAGCAGAGGAGGCGCGACTCCCACAGGAGCTCTGCCTCGACACTCCCTTCCCAGGAGGGGACCTGGGGCCCCTGACCCCAACAACTGACCGCACTTGTCTGAATGCTTCCCAACATGCAACCCGCCAAGCCACCCCGATTCCACTTTGTGGAGGAATTTTTGCAGCCTTTGAGGTTTAAGAAACTATTAAGTGATCTTTCTACTTCAAAATTTACAGCTGGAAGGGCATGGGATTTAGTTCAGTGGTGTGAGTGTCTGCCTGGCAAGCATAAGGTCATGAGTTCAATCCCTAGTACCAAAAAAAAACTTTACAGCTGGGAGGCTGAGGCAGGAGGGACACGAGTGAGGCCAGTGTGGGCTACACAACATGTTCAAGGCCACTTTGGGTTACCACATAGTGAGACTGTCTCAAAAACAGAACACAACCACCCAAAAAGCTCAGTTCCCTTGGTGGAGCCTTCTGTGAGCAGCACCTCCTGTCCACACTGACCATGTGCTGGGCTGCTGAGTCGCACCTCTAGCCCTGAGTACTGAGTTTTTTTTGTTTTTTTTTTTTGGTACCGGGGATCGAACTCAACCTCACACTTGCCAGGCAGGCGCTTAAGCCACTGAGCTAAATCCCCGGCCCTGAGTACTGAGTTCTTGAGCCAGTCTTGCTGTGCTGCCCCAGCTGGCCTCAAGCTCCCAAGCCCAGGGAACCTGCTGCCTCAGCCCCCTAAGCTGTGCCACCCCACCCGGGCTTGGGAGCAGACTCAAGTGCTGAGCACCCCTGAGCCCACGAGGTCCTGCCCCACTCTGTCTGTTTCCAGCACGAGCTCTGTGTCCCTTACCCAGGATGCAGGGATTGGGAGCGCCTTAGACCTCAGGCTTGTGGACTCTGGGGTATTTGCAAAGATTTTACTCAGTATCCCTAATCCATAAACCCAAGGGCAGAGACTGGAAGGCTGTCTGCTTTTCTTTACTACTGGACACCTTAGACTTCAGGCTCTGGAAGGGGATACCGGCCTGTGCTGCTGATTTTGTCTTGGGCTCTGCAAGCGCCCCTGCTCCTCTGAGCCACACATGTGGCCTCAAGCTGCACACCCAGCCCTAAGGCAGCTTCACTTTGCTTAGGTCTTTTGGAGACAGTGTCTCACTATGTGGCCAGGCTGGTTTTGAACTTGTGGCAGTCCTCCTGCCTCAGCCTCCCATGCCCAGGGTTCACAGGTGTGCACCACCGGACCTAACCAAGGTTCTGGTCCCTGTGTCCCAACCTGTCTCCCTGAGTCATCTCAACCCTGAACTCGGTGCGTGGCTGTCCCCACCCTGTCTGCTGGACACCTCGAAGGACAAAAGTGTGCCCCTCACTAGGGTGACAGGGCAGACCCCACAGGGGGCAGCGGCGTGGCTCTCCTACCAGGCTGGGTGGTGGGCGGGACGGCTGGGGTGGGCGTGGGAGCCGGAGGTGGCACAGGAGGAGGTGGGGTGGCCTTGACCTCAGCCTCCAACTGGGGCAGCTGCACCTGCTGCTGCTGCTGCTGCTGCTGCTGCTGCTGCTGCTGTTGCTGCTGCTGCTGCTGGGCCAGGCTGTTGACAAACTCCTCGTGCTGCGTCTTGAGCGTCTGGATCTGCTGCTGGAAGGCCAGCTGTACAGGCTGTACCACCGCCGAGTACTCACTGATCAAGGTGGCCTGGCGCAAGGGGACACGGTGCTCAAAACCAGCCCATGCCCAGGGCCCAACCCCTGTGCCACGCAGCCTGCCCACTGCTGCCACCATGGGTCTGGGGGACACAGCTGGGAGGGGAGCGGTAGCCTAACATGCACGAGGCCCTGGGCTCCTTCCTGGGCTGCAAAGTGAGAAGCCACAGTGTTGCAGGTGAACCCTGGGGACACTTGCTGGGCCAGGCCACCAGCTTCTGCGTGCTTCTGGCAAAGCCTTAGGTGCTCTGCAGCCTGCAGCCCTCCCAAGAAACAGAACAGCGCCAGGCCCACCTCTGGGGCCTGTGGGGTCCAGTAAGCGGCTCAGGAGAGGATGCAAAGTGGGGGCAGGCAGGTGACCACTGAGCCCCCAACCTAAGAGCAGACTGGTGGGTGACAGATGCAGAGGGAACATGGGATGCAGGGTCCAGGCCACCCTGATGGGGACCACGCCCCACCCCCAGCACAGGACTCACTTGGTACTGGCCAAGGCCCAGGGCCGGGCTCTGCAGCTGCTGGATGATGGAGTCATCGAAGTAGCCATTCTTCTCCCAGAGCTGCAGGAGCTGCGGAGCGACAAGGTGTTAGAGCACTGCTCCTGCTCCAGCCCCAGCCCCAGCCCCAGGCCTGCCCAGCTACCCATGCACCCACTGTACCCGCGCAATCTTCTGCTGCTTGTCCTCCTCCACAGCCAGGAAGCTGGTGCAATAGATGGGCACCACCACCTTCTGCAGCGCGGCCAGCAGCTCCCGCGCCTGCTTGCGCTGGCTGTGAGGGAGAGACTTTCCGCGCGTCAGGGCCCTGGGGCGGGACCCAGCCACGCGCCCGTTACCACCGCGGCTCCGGCCACTCGGACCCCAGCCCGGCCTGGTGCCTGGTGGGCAGGAGCGGCCCTCCCCGCCCCACCCCGAGGTGGCAGCCAGGGTGAGGGTGGGAAGAGCAGGAGAGGGCAGGCAGGGTGCTCTGCACCGGCTAAGCACAAAGCAGGAGCCGCTGGGAAGGGGAGGGGCTGGGCCAGCTGAGGGCCACCAAGCAGCCCCAGCCTGGCGGGAACAGCGGTGCAGCAGCATGGGCATCCCCCAGGAGGTCCCAGCAGAAGCGGCTCCAGCCCCAAGGCCAGGCCAGAGCAGCAGTCCAGGCAGGGCTGTGCAGGAGAAGCAGCGTCCTGGCCCTGGGCAAGGGCACCCAGGCCAGTGCTCTGCCCCCAGCGCCCCCATGCCACTCACTGGCTATCCCCACACATGCCAAGCCACGGGGAGCAGGGTGGCTGCTGGGTCTCCACCCCCCCCCCAGTCACCCCTCACGCCTGGGCCTCTACACTCCTGACCTCTGCCTGGCAGCCACAGCATCTACCCCAGACTCGGGAGGCCCACAGTGCAGAGGCCCTCTGGGTGGGCGGGAATAGGGACCCTGAGAGGCCACAGTGTGGGGCCTGGCCGCTCACCAGTGGTGCAGCACATCATTGATCAGGTAGATGAGGTGCAGCCGCAGCTCAAAGTGCGCGCCGTCAGCTGTGATGCGGTTACGCAGGTGCCCGGCCATCAGCTCACAGTGTGGTGGGGACTTGGCGTTGCTGAACATCCAGTTCTTCCCAGCCTGCAGGGAGGGCAGGTGAGCGGGTGGATAGGCAGACCGATGGGGCCATATTAGGCACTCAGGGAGCCTCGCTCACCGAGATGGCATCCTTGGTGCACGTGTCAATGATTGGCTGCAGCAGGTTGTCAAACTCATTCATGTCTAGCTGCGTCTCCTCCAGCAGCTTCTGCATTTGCTGCTCCACGGCGTGGGCCACAGCTGCTGTCACCTGCTCCTGGGGATGGAAGGGACAACACGCTGTGAGGTGTCACGGGAAAGACTCAGAATGGGGCAAAGGGGTGGGCAGGGCCACCCGGCCAGGGCTCTGCCCCAGTGCCAGAGCTTGGGGGACCACGGGGTGGGAAAGCTGCGTGCTGTCTCGGGCCGCACCTGTCTGAGGGCCAGCAGGTGCTGCTCCTGCTGCTGCAGGGTCCACTGGCTCTGCTGGATGAGCTCGTCCACGGACGGGGCGCCCTGGGCTGTCGGGACAGGTGCAGCAGGTGCCAGCGGGGGCTGCGGCAAGGGAGGCAGGGCGGCAGGGGGCTCCAGCTCGGGTGCCTGCTGCTTGCAGATGACTGGCGGGGGACAGGGCACGTGAGGGCGCACAAGGAGCAGGGTCCCCTGCTCCCACCACAGAGTGGGGAGCCCAGGCCTGGCCTCCCACACAGCCCCCAACCCCATCCACACTGGTCCCAACCTGGCTCTCCACTGTCCCCTCCTACCCAGAGGTAGGGGAGTGGGGGCCAGCGCGTGTGCGGCCATGAGATGGAGGGTGGCTTCAGGAAGTTGCCTTGGGACACACTTGCCCTGAAAGCCACCAAGACAAAGACAGCCAGGCACCTGGTGGCCGCATGCTGACCCCTGCCTTGGGTGTCACACCGGGGAGTGATCTTCAGTTTGTTCTCACACTCCTCGGTCTCTGCAGGAGACTGTCCCCTTCCCTGCAGCACCTCCGACTGGTCACTCATCCCCATAGCTTGACTACTCAGTCCGGCCCAAGGCCTCCACATCCCTCCTCTGCCCATTGCCCGTAAGGGAGTGCCATGCCACCATTCCCACCCCTGAGCTCCTCTGCAGTCCCAGGCTCTGAACCTGAAGCCGGGGTGACACTCCCTGGTGTTGCCTGTGTCACCGTGGGAACGAACCCCGTCCCAGGCCCTGCTGCTCCAAGGCAGCCGCACCAAGGGAGGATGAGCAGCAGATCCAGGGCAGACAAGAAATGTTAAACCCCAAGGGAAAGGTCCAGAGATTTAGCTCAGTGGCCTAAGTGCCTGCCTGGCAAGTGCGAGGTGAAGATTTCAATCCCTAGTACCAAAAAAACATAAAAATAAAAATGGTTTATAAACCCCAGGGAACCCCCCCAGCTGGCGCTCACCAGGGGGCCTACACGCTGTGTCAGGTCTGCTACTCCCCTCCCCCTGCCTTCACTGCTCCCCATAGCCCTGCTAGCCCTGCTAGCCAGCCCCCTCCACCAAACCACCAAACCGCCAGCAAAGCTGAGCTCCACACCCTTCCTCCTTGCTTCCAGCTGGCTGACTTAGGCCACTCTCAAGGTCTTGGTCAAGGTCTCTACCCCAGCCTCGCTCTGCTCAGGCGCCCACTCCCGTGAGGGCACAAAAGCCTGGGCCGGGTTGGGAGGACGGCCAAGGCTCTCTGCATGGATGGAGCAGCTCTGGGGGCGCACCCCTATCAATTGCAGCAGCGCCCAGGATTCCTGCCCACCCTGCCTGCCCCGGTCCACCTGTCCTGCCGAGGCTCACCCTAAAAACCCTCTTGTCCCTTTTAGGTTTGCTGTGCTGACACAGAAATGACCTGATCAAGGCCTAAGGCTGTCCTCAACAACCCAGAGCCTATGTCCCCCTTCAGCCTGTGCTATACGTCGAGGGCAGGCCCTTCACGCTGAGCCGGCCCCGGCCTCTTCTGAGACAGGCTGTCACTAAGTCACTGCGTTACCTGAGCTAGACCTCAACTCGCCACAGTCCTGCCTCTGCCTCCTGGGGACTCGGCCATCATGCCCAGTAGCTCTCCCCTTTCAGGGCCACTTGACTTGGGGGTGCACCACGCCGACCCCTGAGAAGCGTGGATTGGGACGCGGCCGCCCTGAGGCCCGTCGCCCGCCGGTGACCAACAGCGCCCGCTCGCCGCCTCCCAGGTCTGGGCGCGGGGCGATACTTCGTGATCCGGGTCTGAGCGACGCCGGCCCGCAAGCGCACTCACGCTGCTGCTGCTCCAGCGCCAGTTTGCACTTGTAGTAGCTGTAGAACTCGCCCCCGAACAGGAAAGAGAACTTGGGGTTGTCCTTCTGCTTCTCCATCGTCATCTTCTCGAACTCGGGCCCGTTGCGCGCCACGAACTGGGCCAGCTTGTCGATGACATTACGGAGCTCCTGGTCTGCGGGACGGAGAGCAGGCCGCGCGGGGGGGTCAGCGCCGCCGCCACCGGGACCCGGGGCCCAGTCCGGCTATGCGCGGGTCCCAACGACGGCCACACGGCCGCCGACGCGGCCTGAGTGGAGGCCTGGGCGCGGCGGCCAGGCCGCGCCTCGCCCCTAGCCCGGCCTGGGGACTCGGGAAGTCAGGATAGGCCGACGGGGAGTCCTAGGAGAGAGCAACGGACACTGATGCGAGCTGGGCCTCACCGTCGGGGGGCAGCGGCATCTCCATGGCTCCGGCCGCGGGGAACGATCGCCCGCACCTGACGACTGCGCACCAGTGCCGTCTACGGAAGCCGGCCGGAAGTGACGCGAAAAAACAATTTACGGCGGGCTAGAGGGCAACTTCCGCCCTCCACTTACGGCCGTCGCCTGGAAACCCCGGAAGTGAGGTCAGAAAAAGCGGGGGCGGAGGGATCGCGCAGCGTTTGGGGCGGGGAAACAGCGAGTGTTGCGCACGCGCAAAGCTGGCGGCTGTGCTTGCTGCCTTGACTCCGACAGGGTATTGTGTCTCAGAGCGCGTGGACGGCGCTCCCTGTCTCTGGGGTTCAGGAACCAGGGCGTCGCTGCCGGGCATCTGTTCCTTTCCAGCAAATGTGTTGAGTCTGCGAGTTGAGGCTCGTTCCAAGCCTCGGGCGGGGGAGTGCGGAAAGAGGCGGAACCGGATTTAGTGATTTAGGTTCCTTGGCCCCTCACTGTTACCGTGTTTGGCTGAGTTTCGCGAGCTTTTACGCACCTGAGACACAGGTGGGTTAGATTTTTTTTCCCCTCCGGTACTGGGGATTGAATCTAGGAGTTTGCTTAGTGAGCTCCATACCCACCCTGTTTTTGTATTTTTCAGACAGGGCTTTTGCTAAGCCGTCCAGGTTAAGATCAAATATGCAGTCTTGGCCCGGGGATGTAGTTTAGTGGCATAGCACCTGCCTGTCAAGTGCAAGGTCCTGAGTTCGAGTTCACACACAAAAAGAAGAATCTTACAAATAAGACCCCCAAGAAAAAAGGCAAACTTGCAGTCCTCCTGCTTCAGCCTCCCAGAGTGCTAGGATCACCACACCCCGCTTTTTTTTTGGGGGGGGGTCTCTTTGAGACAGAGTCTCACTATACTTTAGGCTGGTCTTGGGCTCCCTTTGTAGCTGAAATGCATAATTCTCCTGCCTCAGACTTCCCAGTGGTGAAATTACAGGAATGTGCCACCATATCCACCTTCCCTGCTAATTTTATTTATTGTTACAAAAGTCTCCACCAGGTAGGCCAGACTGCAAATATTTTAGACTCTGCAGGCCAAGAAGAAAGATTGGGGAACCTTATCCAGGCAATAACATAACCAAAAAGAAATGTTTATAAGGTTTTTATTGTTCGAATTTAGCCACTTGGAATGACACCTTTGCTCCCCAGTTTTTGCGAGGCTGAGGCAGGAGAATGGCAAGTTTGAGGCCAGCCTGAGCAGCTTAACCAAGGCCCTGCCTCCCAAGTGAAATAAATCAGCTGAGGTGGGGCACTTGCTGAACACCTGCCAGGCCCTGGGTTCCATTCCCAGGGGTGAAACTTTATAATACGATTTTTAAAACCAAGTCTGGTGCCAAGGATGTAGCTCATCAACAAAGTGCCTGCCTGGCAAGTGCAAGGTCCTGAGTTTGATTCCTGGTATAAAAAAAAAAAGTTTACTCGTGAGAAGAGTAGAAGTAATGTTTTGCTCAACTTAGGGAGAAGGAAAGGCTTACTGCAGGGCAGTTTCAAGTTAGTCTTCTGTGTTATGAACAGTGTTGTAGTCAGGGGTTGCAAGGGGATCATTTAACTCCCACTGAGTTAAATACAAGAAGTGCAGGAAATCTGTCTACAATGCTAAAGACCTTGAATTTTCAGCTGAGGGCCTGGATCCCATGGCAATAACTTGCATGAGTTCAGCTGAAAACCTAGAGCCCACGACAATGACCCATGCAAACTACCCCAGGGATTTGTACTGGGAAAGTCCAAAGGTCAGCAGTGAAAGCCAGAAAGTCTGTGCCAGTGGGGTGAAGGAGCTATGCCAGTAGGCTGAGGGATCCAAGAAGCAACACTCAAAATAAGGACCAGGGCTGCCCCGAAAAGTACCATGGTCATCCTCAGCAACAGTGAGGTCCTGAGCTCCTCTGACAGTGAGAACAGCTGATACATCAGCAAGCCAGCATGACAAGCTTCTCTTGGAGACTGAATAGCACACATCTTCCCCTCTGGAGCCAGGAAGCGATGTTCAAAGTAAGGAGCAGAGCTTCTCCAAAGTGAACCCAAACCACTCAGCAACAAGGCCCCAAGCTCCTCTAGTGATAACGGCCAAGTTCCTATCAGGGGAGCCTGCATGACGAGCTCCTCCGGGGAAACCAATGGCTCCAAACCTACAGTGCTACTCTTCCTCTCCAGGTCTCCTTTTATGCTGGCAGCTTTTGTCAGGTGGACCATCCATACCCAGCACTACGCTGACTCAGTTAAGTTGACCTCACAGATACTGTGCTCTGAGACCAGGAGGCCAGGATGCAGCCACACCTCTTGTGGTGTCCACCACTGTGAGGGTTACGACCCTAACTCAGGAAATGTGCCAGCATGGAGATGTCATGAGAGCAAGGATGTGGACGTGCCCTTAAGAGGGTGGCCCATGGGACAGGGCTGGCAGCAGGAGCCAGCTGTGTGACCACATCTCTCATGGACAACCCAAGCTGTCCTGTTTCTGGGGGGGCTGCTGGTCCATATTTTCTGCCCCAGTAAAGATCTTAAGTTGATCCTCCCCCAGGGTCCTTTTGCACTGACAGCCTCAGAGCCACAGGCTAGGGAAGTACACAGCTCACCACCTGGGAGGGCTCATCCTGGGCTGTGAGGGTACCACACAGATCCACTGTTTTTCCTCTTGGTGTTGGGCATAAAACTTAGAGAAGCACCCTGAGCCCAGTGCTTTTTATCTTTTGAGGCAGGGTCTCACTAAGTTGCCCAGGCTAGGCCTGAACTTTGAATCCTCTCAGTGTGGCCTCTTCCTGTGCTGGATTCACAGCTGGGCACTAAGGGTCTTGGGAGTGGGTAGACACAGAGTCTCACTTCCTGTGCAGCCCAGCCTTGGCCTCAAACTGGCCGCAATCCTCCTGCCTCAGCCTCCCCAGTGCTAGGATTACAGGCATGAGTCATCACCCCAGACATTTTGTTTTTGAGAGTCTCACTGCCTTTCCTGGCTCAAGTGCTTGTTTTGCCATAGCCCTGGGTCTGTGCTGCAAAAGCAGAAAAAAACACTTGCCCCTGTCAGGGGCCCCTGCCCTGCAGTAAGCCTTTCCTTCTCCCTAAGTTTCTGGTTCCCAGAATGCTGCACCCCACTTCGTATCATGTGTGAGGTAGGTGAAACCAGAATGTAACCTTTGAGGAGTCACCTGATTCCAGCTGATTCCACATAGACAAAGAAGGGGGAACACAATGTAACTTTCTGCTCAATCACTAACAAGAGCTATGCTTGTGTACTTCCTGTTTGCTTACAAACCCTATAAAAGCCCTGCATGCTGAGAATTCAGAGCCTGACTCTGGGAGGGACTGCAGTCTGGACTGCAGGCATCCACAAAGCTGTGCACTCATCTGGAGACCTCGGGTGCTGCTTGGTTCTTGGTCCTCTGCTGTAGCACTTGCTGTAACATTTGGTTCCCTCATCGGAACCGACCACACTGACCACTTAGGTCATCAGTCCAAAGAAGTGGGGCCCCTCTGCTCTCCCCACGGGCAGGCACACCCCCAGAGGTGTCTAGGAGCCCCCTGCATCACCCCTTCCGGCTCTCTGGACCCAGAAGGGGAGAGGACATTGGTCTGGGCTGGTCACCTTACAACCTTCCAAGGGTGCCCCAAGGCAGTTTAGTCCCACTCAATTCAAGGGAAGCATGGTCTGATCATCCCTCGGTCTGATCACCCCTAGTTAGCCAGGATTCCCAGGGAAGGAGTGTCTGACCTCTGAAAGGCTCTCAGAGGAATGATGGAGTAAAGGTGAAAGGGCAGTGGAAGCTGTAGACCCTTCTGTCTGTGCTTCCCCACAGCTACAGCATGTGCCTGGGTCAGATTTCAAGGGTTCTGTGGTTACATGATACAGCTAAGTGGTGACTCATGCCCCTGCAGTAGGGACCCCTCCCTAGATCTCCATCGCAGTGTATGTCTTACCAAGTCCCTAAGAGGGAGTGGCCAGAGTTGAGTGCGTGACTCCTCTTACATCTCCCACTTTTTTCTGTTACAACTCTGCTCAAGGGAAAGCTGCATGCTCATAGGGAACCCCTAGGCTTGTAATGTAACAAGGGATTTTCAGAGGACTACTGAATAAAAATGAGGGCTGGGGAAATAGTGCAGTAGCTTAAGTGCCTGCCTGGCAAGCACACGGTTATGAGTTCAATTCCCAGTACCTCCCCCAGAAAAAAAAGCATTCTGGCTCTACACTTTCTGTGAGGTACAGTGCCCAAGACTTTGCCCCAAGGGGCCCCAGAAGGGACCCTAAATGTCACTCTCATCCAAAAGATTTGGGACACAGTCACCTAGCTGGGACCCCAGGGCCACCTGGATCGGTTCCTCCACATCAATTGCTGGCTAAACTTGTGCTGGTTTCTCCTGTCTGGACTCTGTGCCTGTGTCTGTCACGATGAAAGCTCTATGGTTATGATGAATGTGGTTCCCAAGACAGAGAAACCAAGCCTGTGTGCCGCTCCCTCATCTCAAGGGCCACAGCCACAGCGGCCACCTTGCCTGCTCCATCTGCGCCCCCCAGCAGCCCCCTAGCTCCACTGGCTGTTCCTCATTCCATTGGGCTACCCCTGCCCCACCCCAGCCCCCATCCCAGAATCTTTCCTGATGCCTGGAGGTCTCCATTTACCACGGCCACACTTGCCGACTCCCACTATACTCACAAGTGGCCCCAGACTCCTCTGGCTGGTCCTGACTCATCTGGGCTCTCATCATGTGCCCAGACCCTCATCAAGAAGGCCAGCAGGCTGAACCTGGAACAGGACATAACTGTGCAGTTCCCACATGTGGTTCTTGAAATTCTCAACCCATGCCGTTACCACTGGCTTTCAGACAGCTGAGTTACTCCATATAAGGGCCTCCTTTGTGAGAACTCCAGACTCTTCTTCACGTGAAAAAAGCCACTAAACCCCGCCACTTTTCTGCCTGCGGGCCCCCAGACCATGACTGCTTGGCCCTCACTGAGACGCTGTTCACCAGCCAGCCAGGAGAGCCCTCTGCTGACGCTGAGCACACTGTTCACAGATGGAAGTAGCTTGATCGAACACAAAATCTGCCGCACAGGACACGCAGTGGTGACCTTAGCAGAGGTGCTCTTGGCAGGACCCCTACCTGTAGGATAGTCAGCTCAACGGGTTGAATTAGGAGCACTCACTTAGGTCCTCACTTGGGCAAAAAACAAAACAGTAAATATCTACACGGACTTCAGATATGCTTCTGCTGCAATCCGTGTCCATAGCATGATTTATAAAGAAAAGGGCTGTCTCAACAGCCAAAGGACAACAAAGGAATCAAGCTGTTGGCTGCACTCGGAACCCCAGCAGGTTGCGGCTCACTATGGTTTGTGTCTGGGTGTCTCCTGTAGTCATGGAGGTGGCCGAACCTAGCGTTGTGATTGGTTCACTGTCTAGCGCTGGGATTGGCTGTGTGAGTGCTGTGCCCACCCAGGGGCGGAGCGGGCACACTGCAGAAGGGAGGGAAGAAGGCAGGCGGTCCCCTTTCTGCCCTTTTTGCTCTTGTTGCTTGGGGCTGCCATAAACAGCTGCCCCTCAGCCACGCCATCCTGCCTTGGAGCCAACTGAGTATGGACTGAAACCTCCAAAAAACTGAGCTAAACAAACCTTTCCTTCCTTCATTTTGGACGTCAGGTATTTTGTCTCAGCAACGAGAGAAAAGTAACCAAGACAGTGTTCCATGCTGCATGGGACACCAAAAGATGAAAGATTCCATGACCCTGGGAAATCACAAAGTGGATGAAATTGTTGAGATGGCAACCAACTTGGCCTGGGACCAAGCTCTCCAGATGCCAAAACTTAGAAATCTAAACTGGCATTTTTTTTTTTTGAACCAGGGATCGAACTCACGACCTCACACTTGCCAGGCAGGTGCTTAAGCCACTGAGCTAAATCCCCAGCCTAAAACTTAGAAATCTAACATCAGGAGCTCCCCAAATTTTAATGATCCCGTGAGAAAGACTGTTTTGTTACACCGAAGAAGAAACGGGCAGAACAGGAAGAGGCCACCCGAGGATCAGGGGTCAAATGGACTTTGCCAGATGGATGAATTCTCCTCCTTGTGGACTAGCCTATGCCCTGGTAAAACGACACCATGAAACAGCTCACAGGGGAAAAACTGTCATGGCCCAGCTCCTCAGCAGACGCTACTATATTCCCAGACTGGCCTCCACCTGGTCTCTGTCAGCCCCAGCTGTCACATCTGTGCTAGAGTCCGGCCCCATCAAGGACCTTGACCACACCCAGGCATCCAGCATGCAGGTCTGCCCCCTTCAAAGGTCTTCAGGTTGACTTCAGGACTAAGCCCTGAAGAGGCTATGAGTATCTATTGGTGCTTAGCTGTACCACTCAGGCTGGCCAGAAACATTTCCCACCCACTCAGAAAAAGCTTCTGAAGTCTACAAAGTTCTCCTATGGCAGATAATTCCAAGACATGGCCTACCCTTGAGCACTGGCACTAACAGTGGACCCACCTTTGTGGCCAGAATAACCCAGGAGCTTGCCACCCTGCTGAAGATCACACTGCACACCAACCTTAGAGCTCAGGAAACACTGAAAAAATCAACCGCACCCTAACATCCATTCTAACCAAGCACCATCAGGAAACTCAGTTACTCTGAGTTTAAGTCAGTTACTCTGACTTAATCCCTACAACCATATGTAAGGTTAGGAGCTCACCAGGCCTCATGGCTCACCTTCTTTGAGATCCTTTATGGGAGGCCCCCAGCTGTAATTCAGAACCTCAGTGGAGACCTCAGACACCTAGGTAATCTGACCATACAAAATCAGCTTAAACAAGTAGGAAAGACTTTCTCACAGCTCCACACCACCATAGCAGAAAGAGCTCTTCTGCAATGAGATACCCCAGCCCACACATGAACCTGGATACATGATATGGATTAAGGGTTGGAAAACATCCCCTCTTTAACCTAGTGGAAGGGTCCATAGGTAGTCATACTAACCACTCCCACCACTCTTAGTTTCAGAGGTCCAGCCATGGACCTCCATCATTCCGGGAGCATTAAGGCCCATCCTGATGACTGCTGGAAAGTGCCAAAATCAAAACACGTCCCTGAAGCTCAGATTATAGAGACAGCACCCTCAAAGCCCTGCCTCTGACACTCCAGAAGCTGGCAGGTCTACACATGGCTAATGCTCCAACTTTGGGATGAAGTGTGGACAGATAAGCTTGCTTTATTGGATGCAGGGATGAATCACACCTGGCTTGTTTAAGGTTACTGTTATTTGGCTTCTGGTGTGCCATACCCACTACATACACAACTAGGCAGAGATGTTTCCTATTACTGGTCTGTATTTGCTCCTACTTGGTCTGTTTGGCCTCTAGACGGGACAGGTAGACTCAGGACACTGGGAGTTCCAAGTCCAGTTGTATGGTGCCAATCTCAACCAGACTACATGGGATCCCTCCTAGCTTACTGTATATTTATATTTGATGCATGTCCTACTCAAACCAAAGAACCAGAGTAGAATTTTTTTTCACAGGGTGTGAAGGCTTAAACTGGGAACAAGAATATCAAACCAATAGCATATATGTCTGTCCCGAATGGCACCAGCCACCTGGAGGCCAAGGACATCTGAGCTACTGTAGGGACATTCTAGATTGGCTCTGCCTCTACTGGGACTGTTCTATGGACCATGGGGGACACTCAAATCCCCCCCAACCCAGCTCCCAAACCTAAATTGCCAGCAAGGAGCTTGCAACCTGATAAGGTGCGCTGTCCAGGCCCCCACCAACCAAGAGTGGACAAATAATGGTCACCGAATGAGTGTCCAGGTAATCATAAAATTCCAGAGTCTAGATCCCTCCACCCCATACCAAAGCCACCACTGTTCCCAGTAGCACTAAGCCCAGCAGAAGCCTCACCAGCTCCCCAACACCCACCAGATTCTCCAGGCATTGGGTCCCAAATTAGGGAATGACTTCTGTCTCCTACTGTGCCCTGGGCCTCCACTCAGATCCCCTACTCAGTGGGGTATGGGGAAACTCCTCAGGCCTCCAGGGCTCCTCTATAAGACCATGTCTTGGCCGACTACTACCTCAAGCTTCTTGATGGCTCCCCAGGGAACCTTTTCTGTCTGCTCTGATGGGGTCCATTGGATATTCTCAAGCTCAGAAATGAGTCCCTGTGCTCTTACCTACCTCTTGCCTGACCTCTCTGTTTACTCAGGTCAACAAGACCCCACACACCCACGAGTCCCTCCAGAAGTGTGATCAAGTACTATTACCAATCTTAGGAGGGATAAGTATAGCAGGAAGTCGTGCCACAGCCCTCATCCTGGGTCAACAGCAATACACACAATTCAGTACCCAAATTGAAGACAACTTTACAGAGGTACAGGTAGCACATGACATGCTGCAAGACCAGATTGACCCCCGCTTCACTGGCCTCTACCAGCACAGGTCCTCAGACCTCCTTGCTGCCCAAGGACACACATGCTTAGTTTTAGGGGGAGAATGCTATTACTATGCTGTTATAGCTTGGGTCTGGGTGTCCCCCCGAAGCCTCATGCAGTCATGCAGGCAGGCTTCTAGAGTTTGTGAATGACCCATGGTCCAATGCTGGGACCATGGGTGTGAGTATATGTGGGTGTGGCCTACATACAGTATAAGGGACAGAAAGAATCTTCTCTCCATGCTCCTCCCTTTTTGCTCTTGTTGCTTGTGCTGTTTTCCACCACCATGAAAGGTTGCTCTCTGCCATATGTCACCCTGCCTTGGAGCCAGCTAATGATGGACTGAAACCCCCACAAATTGTGAGCTAAATAAACCTTTTCTGCCTTAACTTTGGGTGCCAGGTATTTTGTCTCAGCAATGAGAGAAAAGTAACCAACACATATGCCAGTAAATCAGATATTGTCAGAGAAAATGTTGGCCAACTGTGAGAACAACTCAGTCGGCAAGGCCACACCATGTATGTGCATTCCACAGGTGGGGCTCCCTAGGGGCTGGCAGCCATGGTCAGGAGCTCTGCTGGGACTGCTGTCTGTTCTGTTCTCACTCCTTTTTTTAAATTTTTAATTGGTACCAGGGATCGAGCTCACGACCACACACTTGCAAGGCAGGCACTTATGCTGCTGAGCTAAATCCCCAGCCCCTGTTCTCACTCCTAACATCAGGGCATTGCATCCTGGACTGGCTCATCTGCTTTGTGTCCCAACACCTTGGTCCTGTAAACTCCAAATGTGTGTCAGATGAGGATCCTACCAACCATTAGTTTCCAGCCCACCACAGACTCCAGCATCTCTTCATCATAAACACGGTCTAGTTAAGGATTTATTATGTACAGATGGGAGAGGGAATAAAGCAGAATAAAACATGCCCCCATTGGGAGTCCTGCCCTGCTGTAAGCCTTTCATTCCCCTACAAGTTTCTATTTCCCAGAATCCTGCACCCTGCCTCCTGAGATGTGTAAAACAGGTGAACCACCTTAACCAGTCACCGGACACCAACTGACACGGCATATGCAAAGGAGGTGGAACAAACACATTGTAACTTCTCGCCCATTCAACTGGCAAGCACTGCGCTTCTGTGAGAAGATTTGAAAGCCAACAGTAGGATTCCATGTTAAGATGTGCTCACCTTGCCCACCACATAGTGGACCGTTACTCAGCTCTGACTGACCACATCTGCTGCAACTCAGAGAAAGTCCGACCTGGCTCAGTCTGGCTGTGTCCTGTACTGCACTGCCTGTACTGTCTAACATGTAAACGTTCTATTTTCAAGGACTGGCTAACCAGGATAGACTCATCAAAAACAGGCTTAGCGACCCACCACCCCCTCAGCCCCAACTTCCTGTTTAGTTTCTCCCACCTTAGGATACACAACCCCTCTAGCCAACTTACCAGAAACCAATCTACCTAACAACGTATGACTCAATCTGTGTGGCCAACCATAGACAGGTTCGCTACTGGCTTTTGTACTTCCTGCTTGCAAGTCATATATAAATATCTGTTTAACCCCAAGTTGGGGCTGGTGATTTGGAACTGGATTCCCACCAGTCCCCTGGGGCAAGGAAAGTTGCCTTCCTAGGCAACAGATTTTTTTTTTTTTTTTTTTGGTACCAGGGATCAAACTCACAACCTTGCACTTGCCAGGCACTTATAGGAAAGTTGCCTTCCAACTCCTTGGTGTGGAGCCTTTTCCCTTCAGTTTAGCACGTGGTTCCGGAACACTTCAGTACTTCCTGTTTGCGTGCTGAGAATTCAGGGCCTGACTCTTTGGGAGGGACCCCAGTCAGGACCGCTGGTGTCAGCAAAGCTGCGCACTCACCTGCAGACCTTGAGTGCCGCTCAGTTCTTGGTCCTGGTCTGCTGTAGCACTGGGAGACAGGGTTCACTGCTGGTTCAGCCGCTCTGTGTGCTGAATTTACAGGTGGGCACTTAGGGTCTTGCAGGTAGGTGGAGACAGGGTCTCACATCCTGTGTGGCCCAGCTGGCCTTGAACTGGCTACAAATCCTGCCTCAGCCTCCTGAGTGCTAGGATTACAGGTATGTGCTGTCACGCCAGGCTTGTT
Source organism: Dolichotis patagonum (assembly GCA_004027295.1). NCBI lineage: Eukaryota > Metazoa > Chordata > Mammalia > Rodentia > Caviidae > Dolichotis > Dolichotis patagonum. The sequence continues at coordinate 22,232 of PVJX010011811.1, read as the reverse complement.
TTTGAGCCTCACTCTGTTGCCCAGGCAGCCCTTTCCTGCCCTCAGGGGCTTCGCCTGCTGCAGCCACCAGGTGTGTGCTATGATCCCTGGCATCCCGTGATTTACTAGGAACTCTGAGCAGGGCTGATGAGCCCGTGCTGCCACATTTAAGGCTGCAGAGGATTCTGGGGTCGTTTACTGCAATGTGTTGGAGTGAAACTTTATAAAGTTAAAGAAGAAAAAAAAAAAAAAGAAAAGAAACTTTATGAAGTTGGTTGGGTTGCAATGGTTTCATTTTTAGGCCAATATTTAAAGGTCTCACGGGGCCTGGTGACACACATGTAATCTTAGCACTCAGGAGGCTGAGGCAGGAGGATCAAAAGTTCTAGTCCAGTTTAGGCACCTTGGCAAGACCTGTCCCAGAAGTAAAAAGGGTGGGGCCACGACTCAGTGCAGAGACTGAAATGCTCCCCTGCGTAGAACCTCATGTGGATTCTGGGTTTGCACGTGTGGTACCCGCTCAGCTGCTGTCCAGAGGGGTTGCACACCCATGCATGCTGCTTGCACATCTCTGCACATTAGTGTGAGCTGCTGTGGACAGATGGAAAGCAAGTTGCAGCCCCCACCCCCAGCTGGCTCTCTCAAGGTATGAATGGGGGTGGAGCCCAGCACCTGAGGCAGAAGATGTGTTGGCCCCATCTGGGTCCTCGGCTGGCCTGTATCTTGCTGTCCTGTTGCAGTGCATCCTGGGTTGCTGCAGACGGCAAGCTGGAAACTGAGGTTAGGTGCTGCTTGAGGCCAGTGCTCGGCCTGCCTTGCAAGCCTGTTGGTACTCGAAAACTCCCACCCAGGCTCACAGGGCAAGAGCAGATCTGCTGAGGACACATGACTCTTTAAAACAACACAGCACCAGTGGTGTTAAGGTTCACTTGGGGGAAACCGGTTCCCTGTTAACTCATGTCCAGTTCCTGCCAGAGTGCTTTGTTCCCCTTTGGCTAACCTGCCGCTGCTCTGCCTCTCCCAAGACATCCAGCTCCCAGCCCTCTGTATGCAACCCTTTGCTTTTCGTCTTTTTGAGACAGGGTCTCCCCATGCAGTGCAGGCTGGCCTCGAGCTCACTTTGTAGCCCAGGCTGGTCTCAAACTCTCAATCCTCCTGCCTCAGCCTCCCAAGTCCTGGGATTACAGGCATGCATCACCAAGCCTGGCTTCTTTATGCATCCTCTATCTTGCCTGTCTTTCCTCCCATCCTTTGCTGGAAGCTGGGGATCTTGGGATGCAATTAGGATGAGCCAGGTCACTGGGGTGGCTGTGACAGGGCTGGCAACTGTTAAGACAGACCTGAGCAGACACCCCCTGCATGCCTCTGTGTCCCTACAGCAGATGCCGTGCCTTGGGCTGGGACTGCCGGGGAAGAATCGGGGGCCAAAATAAACCTCTTTACCAGTCACCATCTCAGGCATTTTGTGACAGCACAGGAAGTCAGGAGCATGATGGGAAACAGGGTCCACTATTTGTGCACAGGTGTGGCAGGATCGGGCCATCAGTGTGGGGGGCTGGTGAAGCCCCAACCCCCCAGGACACTGTAGGCAGAGATACAGCCAAGGGAGCCATAAGCCAGCACAGTGACCAGATGGCGCATAGGGTTCATCTGTCCGGAGAGATGGGCCCCATCCTTGTGAACATCTGCATACAGGCACTTCCTGTTCTTTAACAGTTCCCTCATAACTCACAAAACAGTCACTGGGGCCAGGGACACAGCTCAGCAGCATAGCACCTGCCCAGCAAATGTGAGGTCCTGAGTTTGATTCCTGGTACCAAAACCCGAAATCCTAATACAACTATTAAAAAAGTAGTGGGCAACCTGGTAACCCCAGCCCTCAGGAGGCTGAGGCAGAAGCCTCTATGAGTAGAGGTCAACCTGAGCTGCATACATAGATCTGTCTCAAAAAAAGAAAAGTGGCAGGATGGTGGGACTAGTGTGAGACAGCTGTAGATGCACTGGTTTTGCTACAATTAAAAAAGATATTCACTGTGTTTTCCAATCACACTGCATATAATAGAGCTTGCGGAAGAACCAGCTTTTTTTTTGGTACCAGGGGTTGAACTCACAATCTCATGTTTGCCAGGCAGGCGTTTATACCACTGAGCTAAATTCCCAGCCCAGAACCAGACCCCTTATGATGACTGTGACAAGCATGGCCCTGGGCGTGGGGCGCCCTCCCAGCTCTGCCTCCTGCCCCCTTAACTCAGAGAGGTCCCCGTAGAGCAGGCATGGAGCGCTCCACAGCCCCGAGCCACAGGTACAGTGCCCAGGGTCGCCAGGCAGGGGACACACGTGCACCCCGTGGGTCTTGAGCAGCCTCGGCAATGCTGTGGCCCGAGGTGCCAGCTTCGTGCAGCACAGCTACTGGCTTGGCATCTGCACACACCCAAGTGCCAGGGCCGACACAGAGCAGCCATGCAAGATGCAGCCTGGTCCCTGGGTGTCTCTCGGAGTGCACTGCTGTGTCCTTGTGTCTAGTTAAAGCACGTGAATCACGGTGCTGTGTCCTATGGCTGTTTATTTACTTTCAGTGATGTCATTATTTGGTTTGTGCATGACTGGGGGGTTGAACCTAGGTTCTTTTTTTTTTTTTTTTGACAGGATTTCACTAAGCCCCCCTGGGCTGGGCTCAAACTTGCTGGGAATACAGACCTGCACCACTAATGCCTTCCTTGTGATTCTATTTTTATCCTAACTCATCGATCTGTGTCACACCCTGTGCTAGAAGAGGATGAAGGGCTGCAGCACATGGTCCTGCCCATCATGGGGACACAGGTGTCTGACATGTGACTTCAGGTAAGGTGCATGAGAGGCACAGACACCACTTGGAAACAGCTGGAGCCCATTTCTCCTCCAGGGAAGGAAGGTGCTGGGGGAGCTGGTGCTGCTGCCAGGCCACTGCTTGGCATGCAGGGATTGGGCCCAGTCCCCTGAAGAGCCCAGCAGGCAGAAGGGTGATGGATAGCACCAGCCCCGGGTGGCTCCAGCTTCCTGCACCTGTCTCTCGGAGGGACACTCCTTGGGTCTCGATTGTCACCTCTGTCCAGCATTCACACTTGCCTTGGGTTTATCTTTATTTTTTCAGATAGGGTATCGCCATGCAGTTCAGGCTGGCTCTGAACCCACTACAAAGCCCTGGTGGGTCTGGAACTCACGGTGATCCTCCTGCCTCAGCATCATAAGTGCTGGGATCATAGGCATGTACCACCACACTGGCTTGCTGTGGGTTTATGTATAGAATTAAATATCTCATTTATTATTTTAGAAACCGTGATAAAACCAGACAGTCCCGTCTCTGCAGCAGCAAATCTTTTGTTGGAAAAGGAAAAAAAAATGTTAATATACAAATTTCAGTAACATCAGAAATTCCTGGCCCGAGGAAGGAATGCACTGGGAAGCAGCAGGGCAAGGCTGCCCAGGTGGGTGTAGCATCATCCTCCCGCAGTGGACCTGGGGAGGCCAAAGTCCCTGGCAGGGCTCAGCAAGTCCTTTTTTTTTTTTGGTTTTTTGAGGCAGAGTCTCACTGTGCAGTTCAAGTTGGCCCTGGAACTCACTACGTAGTTCAGACTGGCCTACCACTCACATTGATCCTCCTGCCTCAACCTCCCCAGTGCTGGGATGATGGACATGGCCACCACGCCCAGCTTCAACAATGTCTTTTTCTAAATCACATCCGTCCCATCACTGCCTCTATGCTTTCTGCAGTGCTGATGACAGTGGCCAGGGTCTCTCTGGCGCTGGGCTAGCGCTTATCACTGCGCTGCTTTGCATTATTTTTACTTTATTCTGAGACAGTCTTACTAAGTGCTCCAGGCTGGCCTCAGAATTGTGATCCTCCTGCCTCAGCCTCCCAAGCAGCAGGAACTCCAGGTGTGCACCACTACACCTGCCACCTCTCCCTACCTTGCACAAAGTGGTCTCCAAACTAGAAACCGAAACACAGATAAAGCAGGCACACCACAGCCAGGGGCGCCAGGCCTCCTGGACATGCAGGACAGTGGTCCTCTTGTGAATTGACCAAGTTTTGCAGTCCAAGAAATGGCAGTCATGAGAAGCAAGGAACCCAGGGGCCAAGTGTCAGCCACTCTCTTAAGTGGCAAGGTGAGCGGAAGGGTCCCATGCAGCTGTCCCCCGCACACAGACACGGCTGCTTCCTGACACTGGAAAACCATGGGACCACGCAGGCTGGCCCCACCACATGAGGTCCTGTCGTTCTCCTGACGTAATCCAAACTTCCTTTTCTTTTTTGTAGTGGGGTCCTTATGCTGCCTAGGCGCTCCCTCTGCCTCAGCCTCCCTAACAGCTGGTCTTAAAGGTGTGGCCATGGCACCGGGCCCCAGTTCATTCCTGAGCCAAGGGTCTGACCCGGCAAAGTGCATCCAGCTCAGTGTCCCCACCCAGGACCTGATGGGATGCGACCAGATCCTGAGGTAAACAGCACAGAGCCAGCAGCCAGGCCACAGCAACCCTGCTCCGGGCGTGACTGTCCTCAGCCTTGTGGGCGGCTGATTCCTGCTCGTCCCCAGTGCATCACTGGGTGGCGGCCTCGTGGGGAGGTGCAGAGTGGCTCTGGCTGTGAGCGGGCCTGCTGTCTCCGCTGCTGACTGACCACGCATAGAAGACCAGCAGGGACTGACTGGCGTCCTGCAAGTCCTTACCCAGAGATGGCAGCACCAGGCTGGGGTCGGGGGTGGGGTGCAGGTATACAGTGGACCAGGGCCCCAGAGCCCCGTGGCTGCCTGAGAGCACCCAGCTCAGCGAAGATGGAAAGGCCAAGGCAGTACAGCGCCTTCTGGCCTGACCCCATACACCCTGCTGTCAACCAAGGCTGCGGCCCCACCTTCACCTGCTGGCCCAGGTCACCCTCCAGCTCCACCCTGCAGGCCGCCCCCTGCCCCCCAGGCAGGCAGCATCCGCCAGCCTCTCCTGTTCTGAGTGCTGCCCATCGTGCTGGGGGGTGGAGACAGCTTGGCCACAGCCTTGGCAGACTCTGTCCTGCCCTGTGCAGGCCACACCCTGTCCCTCACCAGCGGGATGTCACTGGTGTCAGGAGTGTCCACAGCACTGCAGCTCGGGCCTGGCCCAGGGTGCTACACATCGTAGCGGTTCAGGGTATAGGAGCCAGGCTGGCTGGGCCGGCCATACTGAAAGTGATCTGCGAGGATATCGCTGTGGCCGTACTGCAGGTCTCCGTGCGGGGGGCAGAGGATGCCGTTGTGGGGCCGCTCCCGGCCACCCAGGTCTGTGGCAATCATGGGCAGCAGCTGCTTCCGGGCCTGCTGGTTGGCGTCATACTTGGTCTGCAGAAAAGAAAGGGCGGCATCAGCGCATCCTCTGGGGAAGGGGACCAAAGCCAACGAAGCCCACGCCCTCTGTCCCAGCTGCCTAGGAGGCTGAGGCGAGACAGTGTAACACAAATGCCTGGGGTGTAGCCTGGTGCCTCAGGTCTCTGCGTCTGAGAGCAGGGCCTGAGGAAGCAGAGGCGGCTGGGGCATGGCCGGATGGTGCAGGGCAAGGTGGGCACCCACCTTGTTGTACAGGAAGACGCCCAGGATGGCAGTCAGCATGCCCAGCACATTGGTGCTGGTGACTGGGTTGCGCAGCATAACCAGCGACACAGTGATGACCATGATCCTCTTGGTGGCATTGGCGACTGAGTAGCTCAGTGGGCTGATGAGGTTGAGGATACTGAAGGCGATCACATTCTGTGCAAAATTGCAGAAGCCGCTGACGGCCAGAAGCAGGAGTGTCCAGGGCCACTGGGCCATGTAAGTCTGCGGACACGGGGCGGGGACAGTGTCGGTGGCCAGTGGGCCCTGCCCCCGTCCAGGCAGCTGGGCCATGCACACATCATGGCATGGGGTCATGGCCGCCTTGTGGCCAGAAGCAGACAGCAGTGAGGGGCTGTCTGGGGCCCCTGGGTCACCCTGTAACCACTCAAGCAGAGCTTCACTAATACCAGGGATGCTCCACCCATCAGGTCAGTCAGGATTTACCATCAGTCTGGTGAGGCATGGGGGTGCATGCCTGTGATCCCAGTGCCCTGGGAGGCTGAGGCAGGATGATCTCAAGTCTCAGCCCACGCTGGGCAACTTATCGATTTCAAGGTGAAAAATAAGGTTTAGGACCAGAGTAGTGTGAAGGCCCCAGTTTCACGCCCCACAGCTGCACACAAGGAAAGAGTGAGGATAAACTGGCACAGGGTCTACACACAGGTGACAGCAAGCCTGGCGCAGGGTCTCGTGATGCCAGAGGTGTGGTGTGGCGTGGCATGGTATGGCCTGGCCCGGGTGACTACCCCACTCTGACCACCACTAGCCACACCCCAGAAGGCAGAGGCCCCAAGCCAGGCCTGACTGTAGCCTCCTCCTGTCCCTGGACAGTGGCTCAGGACGGGGATAGAGTCTGGTGCCAGGAGATGCCGCCACCCACTGCTGCAGGCCCTGACCCAGCAACATGTGGGCCCCTTGCAGCGCCCACCCTGCCCACACCCACACCATGGCCCGGGATGCTCAGCTTCCATGCATTGAGCTCCTGGCCTGTGCCAGGGCACTGGGGGAGGGGGCATTCTGCCTCTCGGCTGCACGGGGGCTGTGTAGACAAAAAAAAAAAAGGAGGGAAACTGTCCCCAGAGGCCCTGCGGACTGGGGGCCTGGGTGGCAGAAGTGAAGTGCCTGGTCACAGCCATGGAGTGCCCTCCCAAGCCTGCATGCCTGCCACGTGCTCACCAGGTCGCTGCCCACGAGGAAGGTGGAGAGGTCCACCAGCACCCAGGTGGGGATCATGAAGAACACAGCATGGCAGCCCAGGATGTTGAGCAGCCGGAGGTGGTGGATGCGCGAGTCTCTCAGCACCTGCGAGGAGGTTGCCACAAGAGAGGTTGGAACCTGGGAGCGAGCCACAAAGCCTAGCTCTCAGCCCCTGGCCAGGTACTCCTGGTCCGAATGGCGAGCCACCAAGCCCACCTTGAAGGCCAGGCAGTAGGTGCTCAGGACAAGCATGCTATCTGCAGGAAAGGGGAGCAGAGAAGAGAAAGCAAGAATTAGCAACACACAGTGGCCAGGAGGGTGCTGGGAGGGCAGTGCTGCAGGTGCCCTGGGGTCAGAGGTGCAGGGCAGCCTTTCTGGACACCGCCAGGCAGTGCTGGTGAACCGACCCGTTACAGGCCAGGGCCCAGGGCCCAGAAAACATTCCTAGTGACAGCCACAGGGGAAGCTGGAATGGCCTGCGTCTGCGACAGGACAAGGGCCACACCGACCGTGATAGGCCCAAGGCCCGAGAAAGGTAGAAAGGACCTGAGTGACATAACCGGAGCAGCAACTCGAAGCTGGTCTACACCTCAGCGTCCCAGGGACACCAGGAGAAGCTGACCTTCATGACTGTTCCCTGCTGGGGTGCAGCTAACCACACAGCACTTGCCGGGCACTGCGGAGGCCTTGGGTTCCACGTCCAGTGCTGGAAAATCCCCAAACCGAAACAAGAAAGACCACAAAACCCTGACGTGGCTGGAGTCCTCTTTGGCAGACCGTGCTGAGATGTGAGTTCACACAGTGGCTACCCTGGGACAGGGTTGGGGGCGCCCTGGGGACTGGTCCTCTCTGGGGTCCTCCTCCCCAGCACCTGCCACGGTGTCCAGGGCAGAGTCAGTGCTCGGAGGCTTTTAAAAAATCTTCATGGGCTGGAGGTTTGCACCTGCAACCCCAGCACTCTGGGAGGCTGAGGCAGGAAGATCACAAGCTTGAGTCCAGCCTGGGCAACTTAGCAAGACCCTGTTCTGAAAATAATGAAAAGGGCTGGGGGCTAGGCTCAGTTTGAAGGCCCTGGGCACCAGCCCCTGGGTGGGAAAAACTCTTTCATGGGGCTTTTCTTTTTTTAGTGTCCTGCATGTGTTAATAACAGAACATTGACTCCTTAAAACACAAAGAAAACACAAAGTGAGCCAAAAGCAAGCAAGGAGATCCCTGGTCCCCTCAAGGGCGATCCCTGACCCCACCATGGCCATACCTTCTTGGAGAAGATGTTCTGTAGAGAGAAACACAGTGTGGCCGCCAGGGCGCTGAGCAGCCCCCACACGTCGAAGGATAGCTCAGTGACAGTGGCCAGCAGCACGCCGCTGATGATAGGGATGAGCGACAGGTACACCTGGGGAGAACAGTGTGGGGACACGGCTCTGAGAGCCTGCAAGGTGCCCAGGACAGGCCACGGGCACCCTGCTCCCTGTGGGTCTTGGTGTACCTCAACCAGGACACTTCTCCCACCCAGCTTGACCCTGTGTGTCCGAGGGGCAGGGCCTCCCCGCTACCCTGTCCAGCATGCAGTGGGTGGGTGACAGTGGTGGGGTTGGGGAGTGTAGAATCCCAGTTTCTGCATCAGATGTCCTCAGGCCTCAGTCACCCCCAAGTACCAGGAACCCTCTTTTTTATTGTGGTCCCTGGAATGGAACCTAGGGCTTATAAATCAAGTTGCATCCACAGCGGAATCTCTAGGCAGGATCCTTTGGTCAGTAAGCTGGCTGGGCAGGGCTCATGTGTGGGATCCTCCTGCCTCGGCTTCTCTGGGTGCCGGGCAGAGAATGGCCTCGTGACCAGGTGAAGACTTAGCGAGCAAGGGTGGTGACGTCCAGGCGAGGTGGGTCACCTACCATACACTGCATGGCTCTAGAGGTCAATGCCCTCATTTTCCCGAGCTCAGGATAACTTGTCCTATACACCTTGCAGCGTGGGTCCCCAGAGACTGCCCTTTCACTGTCACCCCGCTGCATACCCTAGTGGTGTCTCCCATCTCTGCTCACTGTGTGAGACTCTGGGTGCAATGTTCCAGACAACACAGAAATCTGATAAAGATGATGCAGTGTTAGGTGACACCAGCACACCTCCCGGGTGACTCTCACCCCCAGGAGGCCAGTCACACCTGACATCAGCCCAAGGCCAGCTACAGGGCACACACACATCTGGACAGGGAAAGACTCCTGCAACAGAGCCCAGTAGAGGCGGCACAGTTTTCTATAAGCTGATCCAGGGCACTGCGCCAAGTGACAAAAGCGCAGCGTCCAACAAGAAATAGGGGCGTTGCAGCGGGGACAACCAGACTCCTGTCTCCACGGAAGCCACAGCCCCGCTCCCCACAAGGTAGGAGGCGCCCGCCCAGCACCCCGCTGGTCTCTCACTGCTGAGACCTCGGGACTTCGCCCGCGGCGGCAGGCGTCATTCCCGTGCAGCCGAGGCCCCCATGGGACCGCACAGAGGGACGCTCGCCAGGCCCTGAGTCCACCCCCGAGCCCACTGGAGGAACCCCGCCCAGCAGAGACCACCCCCAGGGAGCCTGCAGGGCGAGCCCAGGGCTGCAGAAGGCTTCTCTTGACTTCCTCATCGGACAGGAAACCGGCAGTCCGCAGGCAGGCAGCGGACACGTCACCCGCCGAGGACTGCGCCCCGTACCTCCCAAGGCGCCTACCTTGGTGCTCTGCTTCTCCTTCATGATGATGCGGGACAGGAGAACCACCCAGATGGGCATGGTGGCCTTGACTGAGGAGAGAGGGCGGCACTCAGGCCCGTGCCACTCCAGAGCTTGCTCTCGGCCCGGCATCTCCGGCCGGCGGGCGCACTCCTAGCCGCACGCCGCAGCCCCAGGCGCCACCCTCGGCCACCCCCTACCCCGGGCGCCTCACCCCCCACCCCGGGCGCCTCACCCACCGGTGTGCGCGTAGGACACGGGCACCTTCCAGATGCTGACGTGCGCCGACACGGACGCGAAGTACTTGCCGAAGGCGAGCGGCAGCACGTAGCGCGGGTAGAAGCGCGGCGGCAGCAGCGGGCCGAGTGGTGGGTGCGGGCCGGGCACGGGCCCCGACACGGGCGGTGCGGGCGGCACGCGCCAAGCGCGCAACAGCGGCGGGAGCCCGGCGCACAGCGCCAGGATGTGGCACAGCGACACGGTCACGGGGAACGGGAAGGCGCTGAGGATCACCTTGTTGACCACGTTGCCGCCCGCGCTCAGCGCGTACCACAGCAGGCACAGAGCCGCCACCCGCGCGCCCTCGCGCGCCCCGCCGCCGCCCCCCGCGCCCGAGGCCCCCGCCATCGCCATCCTGTCTGCGGCGCCTTGCCCGCCTCTTCCCGCGTCCGAAAGCCCGACGGCCCGACGCCGGCCTGGGGTAGGACCTGGGCGGGCGCGCCGGCGGCGCCGCTCTCCATTGGACGCTGCTGCCACGCGTCACCGCACCGCGCCGCCGACGCTTCGGCCACCACGTCCCGCGCGCTGGCCACGCCCCCCGACGCGTTTCCGGTGGGCGGGGCAGAACCTGGATGAAGCGCTCCGACGGAGCGGAGACTCGGTAGGATAGGTGTTGGCCGGTGGGCGTGTGAATGGGTCAGTGGCCGGGCCTGGGTCTGGGCTGGCGATGCATGGACCGAACCAGGCTCCTGATGGGCTCGGCGGCGGCGGGCACAGAACGCGAAAAGGTTTCTTTGGCCGCACTGCCGGGCGGGCGTGGGCGCCCACAGCCGGACGCCTGCGGAGGGCCAGGCTGGGCCCGCTCGGAACGCTGGGGTAGGTGGCCCAGCCCCGTCCTCCGGACGGCAGGCAGGCGAAGCCCGGAGACGCCCGCCGAGCGGGCAGCCTGCTTGGATCCCTGCTCCCAGCTCTGCCGCGGGCCTTGGGCAGAAAAGCAAGACTGCTGCTCCCAGCAGCCGGCCCGCTCCTGTGCGGCTTCGGCGACGCGGGCTGAAGTTGGAGACGTGGAATTGCAATTCCCTCCCGAGGCGCCCGTACTTGGGAATTTAGCAGGTGGCAGCCCAGTCGGTCCTCTCCCCCAAAGGTGAGGGTATCTGCTTATTCTCGCGTTCCCTGGGGCTGGGGGGAGCATGGCCGTGCGGCCCGGGGCAGGCACAGGCTGGGCAGGGGCTGCGTGTCCCGTGCCTTACTCACACGACCGCCGCCCTCTTCGACCTTCTGTCACTTACTCACACCGCGGGCAGATGCGCTTCTCTTCTGCGAGCAGGGGGAGGGCGGGAGGGCAGGTGGCGAGGGCCCAGGACCGGCGGGAGCAGAGCGCCTGGCCCTTACCTGGGGGCCAGGTGGGGAATGAGGACCTCTGCCGGCTCTGCCCCTTCTCTGGGGCTGACTGGGCCCCCTGGTGTCCTCAGGGGTAGCTGTCTCCTCATCCCAGTGAGTAGGTATTGACTAAAGGGTCTGAGTGAAAAGAACTGAAATTCGTTAGTCTTATCATTTTATGATCTAAGGGAAAAACAAGTATCAACCAGGTGCTAAGGCAGCCTTGGGCACCTCCAAGGAGCCTGGTGTCTGGAGGATAAAGTGGAGGCACAGAGCCTCCAGCAGCAGGTGAATCTGGGTGACTCCGAGGCGGCCTGCAGACTGCTTCCCCCACCATGCCAGCAGGCGCCAGGAGCCAGCCCAGCTTGCCCACTCGGGTGCTGGTGGCCCCAGCTTCCTGGCCATCCAGAGCCTGGGGAAGCCAGTTCAGCTGGGAGGGTCCAAGTGAGAAACAGTTCTCAGACTGGTTTGTGCAAATGTTTTTTTATTTCCACATTTATATCACAAGGTGTCCACTTACTGGACCAAATAGCAAAGTTGCTCCTTCTGCGTCCTGAGGACACAGAAGTCTAGGTACTGTACATTCACTAAGGCTCCTCGTTTTTGCAAATCGCGTTTATGACAAATAACCATAAGGCAAACGCATCTAAGGGAATGGTTATGAGTGTCCCGGCGCAGACGGCCTCCCTGCTGCCCACACCTGCTCTACTGAGGGCAGATGACCAGGGAGGCTCTGGAAAGGTGAAGTTCTCTAGGCATGTGTGGGGAGGGAGGAGGACAGAAGGGCGAGGGAAAAAGGTATCTGGCTGGTGGTCAGCTGGAAGAGGCATGAAAATAAACTCAAGGAAACTCAAATTTCTGCAGCATTTCTTTAAGAATGGGGATTTAACCAAAACCAGACAGGAATGGGTGGGTGCCCGTGGAGTGTGGGGTATGCTGGCCAGCCAGCCTACCCACCCGATGCCAGCGGCTCACAGACGGGCGGGGTGGAGAGCAGAGGCCAAGGCCAGCCCACCGTCTCACGGACACTGGGCTGACTGAGGAACATAAAAGGCAGAAAGATATGAGATGCGTGCGTCTGTCGCCGTTAAGGGTAACCTCTTCCCCTGCGGTCCTCTGCCTGCCATGGGGCCCCAGGTGGAGCTGCATCTGTCCCACCTCTGGTGGGCGGGCGGGCAGTGGCGGGCCTGACACCTGCACAGCTGGTTGCTAGAGTTCTGAACTCCCCTGGCCATCCATCCTTCTGCGCGGTCCTTCCTTTGCAATCGTGTTAGTAAACTGGTAGCAGCATTTCACAAAAGAAGGAAAGTGTGAAGGGAAGGGCCGGAGGGAGGCCTGCACCCTGCCCACCCGCCCTGGCCCAAGGTGGGGACGTGCTCTCTGGGCTAGCCTCAGTCCAAGCACACGTAAGGCAGAATGTTCAACCGCCCGTCATCACCGTGCGGGTCGAGCGCTATGCATTGTGTCCAGTCATACCAGTTACCCTGTGTGTCCTGACACCCGTTCACCCCCGGCCACTGGCCAGCCTCCAGGCGCTCCAGGTCGTCCTGCGTCACCTCTCGGCTCAACCCTGGGAGGGTGGCGGGTGGTGCATGGGGAACCAGCACGTGTGGCTGCCGGGCCCCTCGCCGCGAACTCTCCTCCTGCCGCAGGTACTCGGCCATGAAGTGGTGCGCACCCGGGGTCTGCGCACCTGACGAGGACAGCAGGCTGCTCTGGCGGCTCAGGTACGACTGGATGATCTCATTGCGGGACAGCTCCTTCCAGTTTGTCTGCTCGAAGGGGCTCTGGAGGCTCGCCTTGGCCTCCTGCTTGTCCAGCTCTGTCCGGGGTGGCTGCTCCATGAGTGCAGGGCTATCAGCCAGCACTGGTTCTTTCTGGGTCAGAGGTCTGATCTGTCTCGTCATGGGGTCAAAGGTGAGCTTGCGCTCTTTTAACCGGACAGGCTTGACGCCCACCTCAGCCACCTGTCCATCCAAGTTCACCATGTAGTCTCGAGACCGGTACCTCTTCCTCTTCCGACTGTCCGAGCCACCTGAGGAGGCGGCATCACTGTCTGCCTTGGAAGAGTCCGGGGAGAAGCCTGTGCGAGGCAGGTGTGGCTCTGCGGGGAGCAGCCCGGCCTTGCAGCCTGGGCCTGCCAGTCGCTGGTGGCCCTCAGGCTGCTCCAGCCAACGCACTGGGCTCTCTGCACTGGGCAGCAGCTCCAGCCGCCGCACAGGGGGCGTGGATGGCTGGACCAGTGGCAGTGGGGACGGCACCTGTGTGGCCTCCAGCACTGGAGGCCGAGACGAGGGGCTGGGCACAGAGCCCTTGGGTGTGTTGGGGCTCCGCTGGTGGGCTAAGGAGCCCTCCTGCTGTGAGTTCCGGGGGCTGAAGGAGCAGCGGGACAGAGCCCTGGGGTGGGGAGGGCCGGGGGTCTCATCTACCTTAGGCTGCAGGCAAGGTCCGGGGGGCCGGCCGGGGCCTGGGGAGCCAGGGTGTGGCCTCACAGCGTTCACAGGGACCTTGCCACCAAGCTGGTCATTCTCATTGTGCTCCAGGCGGCCGCCCTCAGAGCCCAGGAGCCCACTGCCATCCACAGGGCTGGGGAAGCTCTCCGGGCTCCCGCTGATCCCATTGGTAGGAAGAGGGGAGCAGTTGGGACCCAGGAGGTCATGGCCGGCCTTGGAGACCTTGGGGGGTGGGCCAGGGTGGCCTAGGTCCCTCTGGTCCCCTCGGCGCTTGCGGCTTCCCAGCCTGTCCAGCCTCGGGCCCGGCAGCCTCTGTAGGTCGTTTCGGTGCTTGAGATCGGGTATGCCCTTGGGCGCACTGGCCCCAGGCTCCAGCCGGCAGTTGTGAGCACCCCCATTGGCCCCGCGCAGGGCTGCCTCGCTCTGCTGCACCGGCTCGATGAGCTTCTGCCAGCTGCGGAGCAGCTTCTTGGCCCGCTTCGCGAGCTCCTCATTCTTGGTTTTCTTGCGGACGTCGTTGACCAGCTTCCCGAGTCGCGTCTCCTAGGAGCACACGTGGTTAGTGTGGGACATCCCTCCCGTGGACCCCTCGGAGTCCGGCCCACAGGGGGCTCTGAGGCACCGACAGAGGACTGGAAACAACCCATGTGGCACAGACAGTGCTGGCCAGGCCGCAGTACTCACCTCCAGGGCCTCTTTGGTAATGGGGTATCTCTCCAGGCTGGAGATGACTTCCAGCACCGCCACCATGTTCCGGATCTGCAGGACAAGAGCTGTGCATCAGGCTGGCGCCGGGGTGGCCGTTCCATGGCCTCTGCTCCTGTGTCTGCACAATGCCTCTGCCCCCATGCTTATGCTGGGGTCCTCTCCTGAGGGGGCCACCAATCAGCCCGGGTGTGGAGCTCACCCAGACATGCCACAGCGAGGTGACAGGGACCAGCTCTCTGCCTGCTGGGCACATCCAATGCACCCGCTGCTCACCATGCCATGTGTCTCTGTCGCTGCAAGCCCGTGGGCCAGGTGTCCCTGCTGTCACACGTACACACAGAGATGTCCCTGCTGTGACCTCACACCCTAGGAGCCCTATTTGTCACACACTGAGTAAGCGCCCAACGCCACAGTGGGTGAGCACAGTGAAGGGTCCGCTGGCACACTCAGGACAAGGAGCCAGGCCCAGCCCCAGGGATGTAGGAAGCCACACAGGCAGACAGCGTGAGCCCACAGAGGCCCAGCCCCCCACCAGTGCTGTGGTGAAAGGGACACCCCCCCCCCCCACACACACACGCTGCTGCACACACTGCTCTGGGGAGTCTCACAGACAGCCCCAGTGAGGAGGCCTGGGCTCTGGCCAGGGGCCGCTCAGGCAGCAGAAGTACTGGGGAAGAGTACTTGTGTTAGTTTTTCCACTGCTGGGACCTGCCTAATATATGCAACTTAAAGGAGCGCAAGTTAACTCAGGCTCATGCTTCCAGAGTTTGTAGTCCATAGTAGGCTGGCCTCAAGGTGAAAATGGCACGGTGCAAGGGCTGCTCATTGTACGGCTGACAGGGAGAGCCAGGAGAGACACCTGTTCAGGTCATGCCTCTGTGACCACTGACTTCCTCCAGCCAGGTTCCACCTCTGCACAGCTATGGTCTCCTCCATGGATGAGTCCACCAAAGAAATGAGTGCCCAAGATTCAATCACTTCCCTGGCCCCACTTTTGAATCCTGGGGCACTGGGGACCATGCCCCCAATCTCTCAGTCTTTGCGAAATGCTTCAGGTTTAGACCACAGCAGGCACGCTACACCAGGGATCCCACATGGCAGGCCTCCAACCATGTGCTGAGGGTGTGATGGGGCCTGGTGGGGGAAGTCAGGTCTCTGGCAGTGGCTATGGCCTTCTTAAAGGGAGTACTGGGATTTTGGCCCCTTCCTCCCCCTCTATCTGCCACCATGTACAGTCTCAACATACCATTGAAGCAACCAATCCAATGGGCCCAGACCTCCAGACCATACACTAGAATGTACCTCTCCAGCTCGAGTGGATTCTCTGGGGACTTTACTGCGGTACCAGCAGGCTCAATACAGGAATACCTGAGGGACACATAGGGACAACACAGGACAGACAAGGGTAACGCCTCTCGAGGGACAGCTCTTGTGTGGCACACAGAGTCCCTTGGACAGCTGCCACCTCCATCCATGGTGTGGCCCGGCCTGCACTCACACACAGCTCAGCTCAGAGACTGGGGAGTGGGGAGGGGTGCACTCTCGACAGCCTGGTGAGAATGCAGCTGCAGCCGCAGATGGGCACCCACCGGCTTAGGGCATTCCCGGTGCAGGGGTGTGTGCATACAGCTGAGCAGTCAGCTTCCCTTCTGTGACAGGTTAGGCCACTTCCTGAAGCAGTGGTGTGATGTGGACACAACCATGGTGTAATTCAGGCAAGGGTGGCAGGAAGGAGCAGGTGCCAAGAAGGGCTGTAAGCTGCCACCTACTGAAACCAGAGTTACCATGTTCTCCCTACTCTTATATATGAAGTTCGCCACAAGTTCAAACAGGCAGAAAACATTCTTCCTCCTAACAGATTTCTGCAGATCTAGAAAGAACTGGGGGGGGACCAGAGGTGTAGCCAATAAATACCTGCTTTTCAACTCAAGTGAGGAGCGCTGCTCTCTCCTACCTGCCACAGTCTTCCTGACCTGGGATTTGAGCAGCTTGGCTGGTCCTTTGGGATGCCACAGGGAGCTGGGCAGGCCTCAGGTACATCCAACACACGGCTGTCCACCAGAGGTCTGCTCCGACGTGGCCCCCTCTGGGATCCCACAGGTACCTGGCCCCAGGGCTAGGCGTACTGGACACTGCCCTTGTGTGCGACAAGCCTACCTGGCTTTGAGTTAAGTGCTCGAACCAGAAGGGAGGCATGGGCAGGAAAGGGAGGGGTGCCCCTGACTTCCGGCTAAGCACGGAGCCCTTGGTCCTTTCGGGAGGGCTTTCAGGGGCTGAGGACATGAGAATGCTGGGGCCTGGAGGCATCTTGCAGAGGGTTGCAAGCCATGTCTCTCTACCTAGGAGGGCAGACACAAGTCCCAAAGAAAGGGTGGCACAGCGTGTGTCTCATCTGTGAGGCCTCTCGAGCCTTGCCAGGCACATGGGTCTCGGGCAGGACTGGTGCAGTCACTGCTACACCTCCCCACGCCTCCTGGGCTTGACCCACCTCCTGTGGTGACAGCTGCTATGCAGGCGGGCTAGCTGGGTCCTGGGCCACCCCCACTGTCCTGTCTTTGAGGCTGCTTGGCAAAAGCTCTAACTGAGCAATTCAAGCCAGTGGGGGATTTCCAGCTACAGTATGAAAGAAGGAACTGACACTAACTACAGCATCCTGCAGCATCCCTCTTGGGCTCTGCTCACCATGCCTCTCCTCTGCAATAAAGAGGTCCTGGGGGCCCACCCAGCTGGGAAGTGGTGGATGTGGCTTCTACTAGCCTGGCACGGGCCTGCCCACCAGCACGGCCTTCCAGTGCTTTTCTAGCAGGGCTACAGTCCTGCATGTGCATGTCCCCCAATGGGCAAGTCATAGAGCGCTTCTGAAGAGACACAGGGCCACACTGGGTACTTATAGGGCTGTCTTTGCCTCTCCCAGCATGCTTGAGAATCCTAGTCAGGGAGATCCTAGCCAGACCACCACCGCCACAAGGGTTTCAGCCCACAGCCAACCTACCTGATGTGCCAGGCACCCAGTATCCCTGCCCCCTGCCCTGGCCAGCCCTACCCCCACACCACACCAGGCAACCCCCTGCCCCGGCCAGCCCTGCCCCTCCCTCACTGTGTGGGCCCCAGTGACGTTCCCTCTGCCCACTTGGACCCACCTCCTGGGTCACAGTGGATGAGGTCAGCAGCCCCCAGTGGGGGGCCCTAGCAGCACTGTGCCTGTCAAAACTGGCTCATTTTTAAGAGGCTGTAGGTGTTGTCATCATTTAAAGAACGGTCTAGACAAGAATTTACGAAGCTACCTTGCCTCACTCATGAGGCTCTGAGAGTGTTCACCCGCAGGCGTGCACCCTCCCAACACAGACATGTACAGTTGGCGCAGGAAACCGGCAGTCTGCACCACTGCTGTGATTGGGGCTCAACACACCCCAGCTGGCTGCCGTATACCACAGTCGTGCGACACGGGTGTGGCCACACACCCACCACCAGAGTGAGTCCTACTGCTGTGGCTGTCCCACCTGTGTCCCAGGCAGCTGCCTCCGTCCCCCACGGCCTTGGTTGCAAGTCCACGTGAGAGGTGGTCATGCCACGGCCCTGGGTATAGTGGGCAGGCACAGGCGCCGCCAGTGCTCTCAGGGCTCAGCCTCACCATGCCTCCTCAGGCCCATGAGAACCTCACATACACAGGGCACACCCTGGCCCCCACCAGCTGGAGCCCTGTGTCCTGTACTCATGGCCCCTGCAGATTGCAGGGTGCCTGGCAGGTGGTGGGCAGAGCTGAGCATGGCCTACGGGTAGCTGGGAGGAAGAAGCCAGGCTGGGGCAACATGAGTGGTGCCGGGGTACAGCAACCTGGTGGCATGGCGAGGGAGCCGCACAGGCAGACAGGGCAGGTGTGACACAAACCCGAAGGCCACCCCCGAACTGCTCTGTCTCCTCCCACTCTAGTTGTCCTCACCAGACTCCACGTCCCCTGGTGGTCTTACAATTTGTGTAATTTGGTCCCTTTGGAGGTGCAAGGCTCTTCGGGTGCCATTTGCAAATCACCTCATTACCAGCTGAACAGCAGGCTCCAGAAGAGACTAGACATGACCCACTGGCTGGGGAAGGGGCACATAGGGCCCAGTCCCCACTTCCCAGAGAGCCAACTCTCTGGGAAGTGAGAAGGAATGACCTCCAACATGGCAGTGAGGTGGTGGGGTGGCAGAACCAGGGTGGGGCTAAGCGGGCAGGGTCTTGAAGTTGGGGACAAAATTGCAGTAAGGGTACCCACCTGGCCTCCTGTGCCAGCCCAGGGTCAATGTGAGCTAGACCAGGCACCAGCCAGAGCCAGTGGAACCGCCACACAAGGTCCGGTCCGGAGCTGTGTGCCAACCACCGCCCCACCCCAGTGATGGAGCCTCGGTCGTGTCCCCATGCACCCTCTAGTCTCTCTTGGAGGAGCCTGCACAGCCATGGAGAGAGAAGGCTGTGAGAGGCTCTACTGGCTGGCTGCCCAGGTGACCTGGGTCTTGGGGCCCGGAACACTCCACAGCCCCTGCTCACCAGTCATCAAAGCCTTCCTGAGTACTAACCACAGGCAGGGCTTCCCGCTCCAGCCCCTGCATTCCCAGATGGGCCTTACAGTGGGTCCCAAGCAGCAGGGGTATAGCCCCTAAGGCCCTGCCACGGGATACAGGAAGCAGGAAGATAGGGAGCTGTCCTACAGAAGGAGCCCACGTCAGTGTGTTGCAGACATGCAGGAACAGGCACTGCCTGCTCGCCTCCCTCCTGGGCCTGCTCCATGGGATCACCAACTCTGGTCTGCTGACCTGGGGGAATGGGAACTGCTAAACCCAATGTGGGGCCCAGAAGTCCCATGTGCATTACAGCACAGGGTTCTCCCAGAGATACAGACACAGCCAGAGGAAAGGGAGCCCGCTCTCCCAGCAGAGGGTGTGTGGTGAGACAGCCCTAGGGCCAAGGGCTTAGCAGCCCTGAGCCAGCACCTTGCCTCCCTCATCTCTGGAGTGGTGATGGTGACAGAAGTTACCACAGGGCTCCCAAGTGAGTGGGGAGCGCACAGCCCCCCCATCAAGGTCAGTGTCTGCACACTGCAGCTGCTCAATAAGTATGCAGAGTCACACAGCCCTGCGGGGGCGGGAGGGGGACGGGGCCTGGCCCTCAGCCCATGCCTGCAGCTCCTGGGCTGTGTGTAGAGCGTGAGGGACAGTGGTGCACACACAGGGCCATTCCTAGTAGGTATTTCTGCAACAGAGGCCACCATTGCCCAAGGCACAGGAGGTTCCACCGCAGACTGGAACCAACGGGAACACACTATGCCGAGGAGGGGCCAGTGAACTCCTACTGCCCACAATGGCAAGCACACAGCACCCTGATGGCACCCTGATAGCGTCAGGGAAACGCTGGTAAGAGCATACCAACAGCCAGACCACAAGCTCACAAACAAGGTGCTGATGGTGATAGCAATGAGGCAGTGAGGAGAGTGGCAAAGAGAACACAGGTGGCTTCCAGGTACTGCTCTGCTAGTCCAGGGTCAGCACTGCTCCTGGACCCGTGCTGGGGTTCATGGGGAGCCGTCAACTTACAACATGCACTCAACTGGCAAACTCAGCGTGGGTGCATTTCTGGAGGACATGGTGCGTTGGCAAGTGGGTCCCTCATTCCCAAGTAGCCCACCCGCCTACTCACATGACAACAGCGCCACCATGGCCCCAGGCAGGCCAAGACAGTAACACGGGGGGTACTGCAGCTCCCCAAGACACAGCCACCAGGTGTGGCAGGAGAATGATGATGTCCCACAGAAGGAGCTCTCAGCTGCTCAGTGTCCCCAAGAGGCAACAAAGAAGTTAGCAGAGTCAGGAAGGCAGTGCACGACAGACACTGCAGACGGGGAGAAGACGAGGGAAACCTGCAGGTCTACAGGTGAAAGAGAGCCCTATAGGGCACTGGAAATCACAGCGAGACAGAGCTGATCACAGAAAAGCAAGCACTGGCCACAGCAAGGCCTCAAGTGGAAGCCTGACAGCAGTACGACTGTCTGAACCAGCAGCAAGGGCGCCCGGCCTGCCTGGCCCAAGGAACAGGGCGGCTTCCCAGAGCAGTGGGGAGTGGGCAGCCTCTCCTGAGAACAAGCGGCTGAGTGTGCTTCCCCCACTGGCCTCTGAGCTGAAGGTGGATGAGAGGCTGCCCCTGCTGCAAGTCCCAGACAGTCTCGGAACACTTTCTGGAAACTCCACCAAAACTTATAATAATCAAGCTTATAGAGCTGCAAAATACAGGATAAATACATAAAATTCTATTGTATGTCCATATGCAAGTCACAGACATTAAGAAATTTATTTATTTTTGACACAGGGTCTCACTCTGTAGTTCACACTGGCCTTGAACGCATGGTGATTTCCTGCCTCAGCCCCCACAGTACTGGTGTACGCCACTATGTCCCACTAGAAATTGAAAATTTTTAAAGCCCAGCCCACTTATAACAGCAATTACAAAATATAAAGTAGGGATTCATGCAACCAAAGACAGACAAATAGGTCAGTGGAACAGAAAAAAGAACCCACGGACAGACCCACACATACTGGGCTCTGAACAAAGGCAGCTCAGCGGGGAAGACAACTCCTTTGACAGACAGTGCTGTGTCCACCGGACAGGCTCATGTCAAAGTCAGACAAGGCCCGGGCAGGGCACACACCTGTCATCCCAGCTCTTGGAGGCTGAGGCAGGAGGATCCTCATGAGTCTGAGGCCAGCCTGGGCTACACAGTAAGATTCAAGGCCAGCCTATACTACACAGTGAGACCTTGCCTCAAAACTAAAACAAAATAAAAAAGCAGAACAAAACCATACAAAAACAAAAGAAAAAAAAAATCAACCAAACATAAAACTATTTCCCCAACCTCACAATACACGAAAACACTGACATAAATGTATCATAAAAAACACAGGTGCTAGAAACTAGAGAATGGCTAAAAGAAAATAGAGGAAAAGCTCAGAAAACCTGGGTTTGGCAAAGACCTTTAAAACAAACCACTAAAAGCACAGACTACAGAGAAAAAAATAAACAGGTTTTATTAAATTTTTAAAAATCCTAGTCTGTAACAAAAACAAAATCCTAGTCTGTAACAAAAACAAAATCCTAGCTGGGTCAGGTGGCATGTCTTTGACCCCAGCACTAGAGGTTGAAGCTGGAGGATCACTATATGTTTGAAGACTGCCTGGGCTACCTAGTGAGATGCTGTCTCAAAAGCAAAATGAAACAAAACGAAATAAAGCTTAAAAATTAAATTTAAAAGATCTTTTCTCCTCAAATGACCACATATGAAGGTGAAAAGAGCCATGGACTGGGAAAAATAAATGCAAATCATACACCACAGAAAGAACTTTGATCTAGGTTACATAAAAACGTTCAACTTGCTAACTGGATGAGGACAGTATGAGCAGGTAAAGGGCCTGAGTGTCCCCTTGGACCTTCCACCTCAGCGAGATGAAGCTCAAAAACACAGATGAGATGTTCCATGCCAGAGATCATCAGGAAAATGCACATTCAAAACCACAGACAGTATCCCATCCACTCCAGAATGGCTAAATTGAAAAGGCTGACAAGGATGTGAAGCAACCGGGACTTTCACATAGTGCTGGAGGTAGCACAAACAGTGTACAATCCATTGCCTTGAAGACATTTTGGTAGATTCTTAACCCAAAAGCCTGATCAACACATGAACAAACTAGTGTTTAAAATTGAACACTACTCAGCAATGAAAAGGGGACCCCAGGACATACCATGACATGTACGAATTTCAAAATCAATATACAAAAAACCCCCACAACAATATACTGAATGAAAAGGCCAGACCAAAAGAAAATTTGGAGTATTTATTGCCTGATGCCACCGAATTCTTTGTTTTTTATTTTTGGTGCTGGGGATCGAACTCATGACCTCGCGCTTGCCAGGCAGGCACTGAGCTAAATTCCCGGCCTGCCACCAAATTCTTTTTTTTTTTTTTTTTTT
>PVJX010011810.1:0-52836 GCA_004027295.1 Dolichotis patagonum | reverse complement strand
AACAACAATACGAGCATTTCAGCAACAGTGGCAGAGATGCCTCAGTGAACGAGGCAGACAGTGAAGTGGAAGAGAAAAATAGACTATCAATGGCAGAAAAATAGAATAGCAGAAATGAGGCAGAGAAGATTGGCTATAATCTCTAGTATGGAGGGCCTCGAAATACTAACAAAGAGAAACACAGGCAGAGTAGATCAGGAGATAGGGTCCATTGAGCTGCTCTATATAGGGAGGCAGTGGGACCCAAAACAAGCAGTGCACCCCATGGGATTGAAAGGGGAGGAATTGTCTAAAAAAGGGAGGCAGAGGATATTGTTAATGGGGTAACAAGATTTAAAATTTACGTTATTCGCACCACTCTGCTTGGATGGATTACATGCTGTTCCAGTTTGTCTACTTACGCTAAACTTGAGGACATGGTCAGCTATCCTAAAATAAGAGGCCATATTATGGTAATCATCCCTAATTTTCCTATCAACTTAATCTGAAGCCCTTTATAACTTACACTGTCTTATTATGACTGATCTTATTTGAATCTGGTTTGTTAGATTGCTACTTTGTATTGACTGATTTTATTTAAATCTGTTATGATGGATATCATCAAGTCTAAGAGTATAGGCAACTACACTGAAGATGACAAGATTCACTAAGATACCCACTCTGGTTTGATTATTACTTGCTTTTGAAGTCTTATAATGTCTCTAATGCTTCATTTTTATTAATGTTGTTATTTACTGCTGAGACACCATGGTAACCGTTGTAGATCACCTTGTATTGCGGTTTTATGTGACTTTTCGGCCTCATGCTTTTCTAGGAATTGTTTTGTTTTATCTTGCTTTGTTTTGTTTTTCCTGCTAATACAGTAATGACAGACATACATGTAGAGACTCATGCAGGTGTAGAGCTTATAAACAGTTTATGAGAACTATATAACACGTTGAAATGAACAACTACTTTGAAGAAAAAGAGACACTATAATACCCAGTGCTGATTCCATAATGTCATGATGTGAAGTCCAGCAAAACTATCACTTTTCATTCAAAGTGATCTTAGCTTGCTTTGCATCAAAACTATCACTTTTCATTCAAAGTGATCTTAGCTTGCTTTGCTTTGTTTAAGTTCAACACACATTAAGGTATGGATAGCTGTTTTGAGGAGAATGAGAGACACTATGACAGCCATTCTTGCCTTCCCTAATGTCTGGTCTTGAAGACCTGTAATGCCCTCCTCGTCCTGCTCAGATCAATTCCATACTAAGTTGTTTCATGTGAATTCCCTGTATGTGACAATATGGACAACTATTTGGAAGAAAACAAGAGTCAATATGATAGAGAATGAATATCTCCGATTGTCTAGTTTTGAAATTTTTGTCTCTTACATTGCTTTCTTCTGATCTGCTTTGCTCTGTTTTATTGTGTTTAATTTTACCCTTTTGATATAATTGCATGTATATTTGAGTGATGACCATATTGCTGTTTTTGCCAGATCACGGAGCAGAGCTGTTAACAGTCTCACTGTTTGAATGTCTACTTTATATGTTTTAACTTTGTAATTTGAACAACTATTTCCAAGAAGTCAGTATGTAATTTGTCAAGTAATAATTTCTGAGCGGATTTTTTGTTGTTTTTTTCCTTTTTTTCCTTGGAATACTGTATTGTTGCTACCCTTTATTCTGTTTTGTTTTGTTTTGTTTTGTTTTTTTCTCTTTAAATAAAATTATTTTAAAAACATTTTTTTAAAAATGAGTAGATCAAGGTCTTTGTAAAACTCTATCTAGTTGGGGGTGACTGATGAGTAAACAAATTTTAACAATACAGCCTGGTAAATGTTATAATTGCAGAGTGAACAAAGTACTATGGAGCACAAAGGAAACAATTCTGTCTGCTCAGTACAGTGCCCTGAGAAGAGTTACAAAGGCAGGCAGGACAGAGAAAACAGCATTTTCAGGGACCCATGTTTTGTTTTGTTTTGTTTTGTTTTGTTTAACATAGGACTGAAGCACAGAATTTGGAAAAGGCAGACATAAATCTGCAAGAGATGAGAGGAGACCAGCTATCAGTGGATGTAAAACTACGAATAACTGGCTCAACCTGTTACAGAACATGATCTTTGTCCAACCTGCAATAGAAAGACTTTAAAGAGATGAAGCAGGGGACAAGCATGAGCAAGATGACTGCCGGTGGAGAAGATAAGGAATTTTGATCACTGTGGGAGACTGAAAGGCAGGGGACTTCAGTAGTTCATATCATAGAAAGGCCAATCCCAAGTCAGAAGGGAAAGAAAAGAATGTTTGCTACCTAGATTTCTATTTGCAACATCCAGTGCTGTTATGCAGAATATCCACAGATGTAAAAGGGACAAAAGACAGGAATAAAACAGAAAAACCATGAATACTCAAAAAGTATACTGGATTAAATTGTCATTATTTTCTAGACTCTATGCAAGAATACAAAGACTAATCAGATATAGTTATGCTCTTAAACCTTTCACACATCAACAGAAAAAGCTAGCATGTAAAAAAATAACTGTGAGCTGTGTGAATGCATGAAGAATTCTGTAGGAAAAATCAAAATAGAAAATGAAATAATAATGAATAATGCAGAATTATAACTTCTAACCTGTACATGTAGAATATACACACATATATAACTATATATGTTATATGCATAAACACATGTATAAAAGTTATCTCAGTGGTTATTATTTTTAAGGTGAGTGGTAAAGTTTTATTCCTTTTATTTTTCTAATCTTAATCTGCTGATACAATGTTGTTTGCAATGTTGTTCCTGTTTGTTTCCTTTTTTATTCTGTGTGACTTGATACTCATCTATTTAAGCTTAAATCAAAAAGGCCAACTCATGAAACAGATGTAAAAAGAACCTGTTATAAAGATGTGGAATATAAATATAAAACTGATTTTGATAATTTTATAAGTAAATTTTCTAAATACAATCTATTTTGGATGATTTATCTTAAAACTAAGCATATAACAAACACTAAATTTTAGTCTTTCAGTTCTTGCCTCAAGATTCCTTAAAATCTGCTTCATTTCATATTTGTAGAGCTTTCTATAAACATACCGCCTTGATGAGTTTATAAATTAAACTGGTAAAAATCTTTTTCTAACAGTAAAGCTCTGTACAAAATGCAGCCCTGAGTCCATGGGATTAACTGCTTTAGCAGTACAACTATTCAAACACAGAATGACCAAAAATTGTATTTTTTGTTAATTTTCGTAAGATAAAAATGACAATATATCAAATTTATCCAACACAAGAATAAACTGATTGAAATGACACCTGCCCGAGGGACACTCAGGATGATCAATACTTAAACATAACTCTCAGAGTAAACTGTTCAGTTTAAGGCAGAAAGTCTTTTAAAGAAGCTGCAATTGCTCCAAGTATACACACATAAATACCAGAAATACTTAACAGTAAATAAAGACATAAGCATGGAACAAACAGGTAAATAATTTAAAGTTGAAATGAACAAAAGAACTATTACTTGACATTTGTTAAAAGTCTCTGGGGAAAAAACAAAACAAAACAAAACAAAACAAAAAAACACCGGGGTCAGGGATATAGCTCAGTGACACAGCACCTTCCCGGCAAATACAAGGTCATCAGTTCAAATCCTGGTACCAAAAAAAAAAAAAAAAAAAAAAGGTCTCTGAACTTCTTTTGTATGCTTAGGTCTCACGATTTTTATTGTTAAATCACAGTTTTAAAATGTGTTGCGTTTTAAAGTCAGTAAAACATTTTAAAATTCTGCTTTAGCAAGAACAACAACAAAAAATCACAGCTTCAATGAAAGGTTTTATCACTTCCACTTTACATTATTAGTCTCAAATTAACTGGTGTCTTTAGGACTGCTCTGCTTTAGTAGTTCACACAGTAGTCAGAATGATTCTGTATCATCATGACACTCTCCTATTCAAAAAATGCAACAATCTCTATCAGTTGATGATATAATGAAGAGCCCTCAGCACAAAGAAAATTATCGTGACCCAGCTCAAGACAGACCTGTCATCTAGAACCACTTCCTTAGGTAGGCTGTACCAAATTCATAGGTTAGCAAACCACTTTCTTCTCTTTCCTGCAACATTCTTACCCTTTAAAATAACTCTTAACTTTTTGTAGTCTAGTTTCAGCTTTGCTTATGTTCTTTGTGTTCCCAACTCACCCAGCAGTACTTCTCATATATTTACTTGCCCAACTAGAATGTGAATTTACAAAATTCAGCAAATGTGTCATTCATGTCTGTGTCCCACAGCCCAGCATTATGCCTGGTACTGTGAAAGTACTCAAATATTATTTGTTAAGTGAATTTCAAAAACATAGAACCAGTAACCCACTTATGCCTGTTTACCTTTTATCAGGAAAATACTGATCTACATAAGTCTGTTTCTTTAGTGAGAAAGCAAGTACAGAACTCTTGGAAGAACA
The DNA here is from genome assembly GCA_004027295.1 of Dolichotis patagonum. Taxonomy (NCBI): domain Eukaryota; kingdom Metazoa; phylum Chordata; class Mammalia; order Rodentia; family Caviidae; genus Dolichotis; species Dolichotis patagonum. Next base: position 48,388 of record PVJX010011810.1, on the reverse strand, counting down.
TTTCGGCCATATCTATTCTGCATGATTTTTCTCTAAACACACAGGAGCTTGTGGGGGAAAATGATTCAACAGGGACAAAGACATTCTCAGCTGATTTAAAAGCAAAACAAAATACTAAAAAGGACAAAAACTAGAAATAAAGATACTCAAAACTTTAGATATGTAGATAAAGCTCTGCTTCAGTTTAAAAATATTTAATGGTAAAGACTCGAAAATCTTAGACTTACGTACTTTCAGACTTAAAAATATAAAAGTAAGAGAAACATATTCCAATCTGACTGATCAAAAACTATGAAAGAGGGGCTGGGGATTTAGCTCAGGTGGCATAAGCGCTTGCCTTGTAAGTGCGGGTTCATAAATTCAATCCCCGGTACTGATAAACAAACAAACAAACAAACAAACAAAAACTACGAAAGAGGGCACTCCTTCCCTATTGTCTGCTCACAATTTAACCCCATTTGAGAACCTTGCGTATTTCAACAGAAATATTTTTAGAAAGCACATAGTTTGCTCACATCAGACTATGAGGGGAAAGAATCATGACACAGGCACAAATAAAATAACTGCATTTCTGAAAAGCTTCATGTTATGTAACAGAAACTTTGAGATTAATCTTGCTAAGAGCCACAAATAAAAAGGTCAGTATAAGACAAAAGTTATTCATTTTTTAAGCAACTTTTACTCATACCATAGCTGGAAACTAAGAATCCAACAGCCATTGAAAATTTACTTAATCTGTATCAGACATGAAATAAAATAAATCTCTGGTTTTTTTGGGGGGATGGGTATGGAGATCAAAGTCATAACCTCATGCTTGCCAGGCAGGTGCTTATGCCACTGAGCTAAATCCCTGGCTCCAAATATCTGGATCATTAAAGAAAAAAAAAATGAGGTATTCTAAAGTTTAAGTAATTTACACAGAGTCCCTGACTCACGTCCTCAAAATACCTTATATTCTTTTTATTAATTTCTAACAAGATTTAGTAACCTCTAGCAGATAAGCAGTACAGAACTTGGCCCCAAAATCCATCCTTCCAACATGAAGTGCTGCTGTTATGTGCCAAGTACTGTTTTTGGTGGAAGAATCAAAGTCCTTGCCTTTGTCACTTCTTTAGAACCCCTATGTATCCGAATCATTTAGGAAACTGTGTTTATAAAAGGGAATTCTGACAGTGGGGAACCGCAAATACCCTATGATGAATAATATCATTAACATTTCCAAACCGTACCAATAAACTTTCAATAAAAAAATTAAAATAAACCTTTTCTCCAAAAATAAAGGAAGGATTTCTGGACTTCACTGGCAAGAAAGCCACCTGCAATGAGATCCACATCTTCAACAGCTAACCCTCTGCCCCGAGCTGCTCAGATATAGGGTGCTTTAGGGCCACATTCCTGATGAACAGTAATCTGAGAGCCTCTCTGGACTCAGGTGAAACCAATGGTTGACAGTCTTACAGAAAGAGACAATCTGGTCAGAAGGATGTTTAGTATCATCTAAATATGAAAATTACTGATATATAAAGTATCAATTACTTAGAAACCTACGTACTAATTACTTACACCAAAAGAAGTGGAATTTTCTTTGTTGGTTTCATTCTACTTGTGATGTTCTGTGTGCTCTTTGGCTTAGCACTCTTTGCTGGTGTGGCTGAGCAGCGGTACTGCAAATTCTCTGTCCTTGAGGATGTTTCACCATTCTCAGGATCTTCTGTAAGGATTTACCTTCTCTCCTCATTCATCCCACTCAGCCTGAAATTACATCCTGACTCTAGATTTTTATTTCTACCACATAAAATGTGGCTTGCAGTTGAGAGACTATTAACACTGTTGAGGACATGGAAAAAGAATCAGAACAAATCTCTATCCTTTCCCCCACTAATTAAAAAAAGTCTATTGGTTCCAGAAGCCTGGGCCACTAGTCAGCATCTTTGCCATTACAACTTCATTAGACCTTTCCTTCCTGATATGTTGTTCCTCACCTCAGAGCCCACTCAACCTAACTTCTATGATAAAATTATAGAAGTAGCCAGAATCTAACCTTACCCTATTGTGTGATCAAATCATACATCAGCCCTCCAGAGGACTTTCTGGATTATATGAAAAAAAATGTAATGAATAAGAAAGGATCTTTTATGTACATACTGCCCTTTCCACTGTCATTAATAGAACAATGTTTGCAAAAATTCAAAACAGACGAGGACTTCCAGGAAAAAGGTAGTGTGGTAAGCAATAACAACTTGGCTCCAAGATGTGGAATCTAGACACTAAAAATAACACCTGGGGTAAGAAACTCACATACACAGAAGCAGATTCTCAGGAACTAGGAAATTTCTGACAGAAAACTGAAAATCTACAAAGGTATTATAATGAGAACACAAAGCAAAGAAGAGAAGGGATGACTACATGCACTTTCTTCTTAGCTCCTGGATCACAGCTCTGGGGAAAGACAGACAGAAATTAGAGATAAAGTTTAAGCTGGAGACACCAAAGGGCTTCAGAGAGAAACTCAGAGGTGGAATGGACCAGCAGGTGTTGTGAGTTATGGATAGAGTGTGGTATTCTCATACCACATTGAGTCCTTCAACAGGCAACTGGCTGATGAGCGACCCCATTCTGAGCGTTTGCAACATCCCTGGAAAGAGTAGGGAAGGGCTGATGCTTGAACCCAGGACTCTGAGCAACTCAAAAATGGCTTCCCTCAAGGATTCCCAGTGTTACATTCCAACAGGGATTAGCAGAAAAACAGCCATAGGAGATGGCCCTGGTCAGGAAGCCATGTGACGTCAAACTAGAAACACAACCCTTGAGGGGTTTGAGCTGAAGGACCCAGGTCCAGTCTCATAGCTACAGGTCAGGATCAGCTTGAGTTGCTCTGGATTTAAGAGTCATGCCGTTGGCATCCTCATCCTAATTCCACTGCCTGCTGATGCCTGCATCCAGTATGGACATGAGGTCTGGCTGCTTCGTTATCAGCGTGAGCAAGGACATGCCTTGACTTAGACACTGCCTCAAAATTCTAAGTCCCGGAAGAAAAATCAAACATTCAAACTCACAGAGAAATTTTTCTTTCTTTTTGTTTTGTATGTGCATCGTTTTTAGTTTAGTTTATTTTTCTTTTCTTTTCTTTCTTTCTTTCTTTCTTTCTTCTTTACCAGTTTATGGGAATTGAGTAATTTTCCTTTGTCCTTTTTCCTTGCTTTTTATCTTTTTCTTATTTTTTCCTTCTTTATTTTTTCCTCTTTTCTCTTTAAATTTTGCCTTTAACTTTTTCTGTTATTTTTAATCCCCATATAATTCTGTTTTTCTTCTTTTATTTCTTGTCAATTTTTTCTTAGGGCTACCTAATTCTATAAACATACCTCTACTCTCCAACAAGACCTTTAGTACCATTTCTCTCTTCTCCTTCTCATATCATGTAGTTTAAGGTCTCCAATTTTCCCTCTTGCATTCTCCCATTCCCAATTCTTATATTTTTAATAGCATAACAGTAATGCTTTACAAGTCTCTGGATAGTTAACTGTAAAATTACTATTGAATTCTTTTCTACCATTAGTGGAGATACAGCTATTGCTTTTAATATATGTTAGCTATAAATCAATATCTGGCTTATATTAATGTTTAACATTATTGTGGATTTTTTTCTCTAGGGTTAAAGAAGGAATGTACTGTAATTGGTTCTTATATGTTAATGTCCAGTTTGTCTTGAATGCTACTACTACACCTAAATTGCTTGATATTACCAGGATTGTAATATTGTTGCTATTTCCCTGTAAGCATCATACAGATTACCTTTACCACACTAACAATACAAAGGTCTATTCCCAGAGAACTCAGTATTGGGCTGATTACATGTACTGCATCTTCCCCTCCAGAACTGAAGTAATTAGATCTTCGGGCTGAGGCAAAAGACTATAGGTTAGCCATGCCCAAAGTATATCACTGAAAATCTACTGAAGAGTTCTCTATACTAGCAAAAAGCCTTTAGACTATAAGCATCCACAAACCTCAGCACAAAACAAACACAATCCCAATAGAAATGCCAATAGTATTCCTCACATAACTAGAAATAGCAATCCTAAAGTTCATGTGGAACCAGAAAAAAAACTAGAATAACAAAAGCAACTCTAAGTAACAAGTGTAAGGCAAAGGACATCACAATCCTGCAGTTCAAGCTACAGTAGAACGCTACAGTGATTAAAAACAATATGTATTGCGAAAACAAAACAGACTTGTGAATGAATGGAAAAGAACAGAATAAACAACTTCAGTTATAACTTACCTTCGACAAAAGAGCCCAAATACTTCTTTAGAGGAAAAACACCTATTTAACAAATGGCACTGGAAAAACTGGCTGTCCATATGCCAAATGTTGAGCCTAGACCCATATTGCTCACCATGCACTAAACTAAAATCAAAATAGATCAAAGATCTAAATATCAAAACAGAAACAATCTGCTGGAAGACCAATAGGTAAAACTCTTGAAGGCACAGACATAGGCAGAGTTTCTAATCAGAACACCAGCTGCACAAGAGATCATACCAAGAATCAACAAATAGGATAACATCGAATTAAAAAAAAAACTTTTGCATAGTCAAAAGTATCACCAACAAAGTGAAGATACAACCTACAGAATGTGAGAAAAAATTTTTCCAGCTATTCCACAATGGACCTATATCTGAAATATGTAACATGTAAAGAATCCAAAAAACTTAAGACTCCTGAAATTTAAATACCTGATCATAAAGGGGCATCTGAAATGAACAACCACTGCTAAAATCTAGTAGAAAGGGCAAATAAATACACAAGAGTATTCAACATTACAGTCCATTTGAAAAATGCAAATGAAAACACTGAGATTCTGTCTCACTCCAGAAAGAATGACCATCTTCAAAACAATTGAACAGTAATAAGTGCTGGAGAGGCTACAGGGAAAAAGGAATACTTCTTCATTGTTCATGAGAGTATAAATTCATATAACCACTATGAAAATCGACATGGCAATTCCTCAAAAACTAAAACAAGAAATTCCATTTTACCCATTTCCCTTTTAGCCTTCCCAAAAGAGTCAAAAACATCACATTATAGTGAAACAACACCCATATTTATGGCAGCACAATTCATAACAGATAAATCATGGAAGCAGTTTAAGTGTCCATTAATAGATGGTTAAAGAAATTGTGGTAGTATTATATAATGGAATACTACTTTGCCATAAAAAGGAAAACATGAACCATTTGTAGCAAAATCGGTGCACCTTGAGGTCATTAAGCTGTTAAGTGAAGTAAATAATATATGCAAGCTTAAATATCACATGGTTTTTCTTATATGAGAAACCCTTTTTAAATGAAACATAGGGAAAAAAAAGCAAAACAGTTATTCTAATCCAGCATGGCCAACGTATCTTGATTTTAGTACAACTGTCCTGTGTACTTTATAGGTTTCTGGTCTGTTAGTCTAGCTGTTAGTCTGTGTTTATTGTGATTATTTTGATAAGGACTTATAAAATAATCTGATGCTAACAAAATTTTTTTTAAAAAGCTGGGGTGGAAGGGAAGAGAAAAAAAGAATTGAGATATATTATGTACATATGCCAATTCCCTGCCATGAATGGAATTAGTATGTACTACAAATATATAATAATAAAAATTTGAAAAACAGACTTATTCTGTTTCAGGGTAAACATTTTAGGGACAAAATGTACCTCAGTCAAAATGTAGCTTTCTGGATATGACTGCAGATAAGCAAATTGAAGGAGCAGACCAGCTGATATGGCATCATTGCCAGATCTACGCCTACAGCTGTAGATGTGTGGGAAAAAGGAAGATGAACCCTGCGGATTTTGTTCAGGAAAGAATTACTATTACCTAGAAACCCAACTCAGAATCAAAACTAATATCAGGGAATTATAACAAAAGAAGCAAAAGTGTCCACAGCCCCTCATTTCAAGGGTACTGAGTCTGCCTTGGGCCGATCTACTCCCTTAGATTCTTCCCTTTCAGTCATTCCCTGGGTCCTTAATTACAGAATTTATACTCACACTTTTATAAAGGGTCTGCTTATGCCATGAGAGTCTATCGAAACCTGGAGACATTTTTCTTAGAAATATAGCTATACATGATAAGATCTATAGCTCTCTTTGCTTCATTTTATATTGCAGATATGTTATGGATTACACCGACTTTTGTGCACTGGCCTAGAGCCCCATCTAACAAGTCCAATTCTGCTTCTGCAGGGAAAAAAAGATTTTCACATCAATGATTTACAAACAACCATCTGGAAAACTGTCCACTCATCAATGGTGACTGCCAGCAGTAGAGTGGCACTTGTATTTCATTAATGACCATTAAGAGGATACAAAACAGGTGGTCCTGGCACTATTTCTGGGCTTCAAATTAAAAGATAACTAGAAGTTACAATTTTAAGGCAGTCAAACAGCATGTATTTTAGTTCAAACATCTGGCATTTGAATAATTTCAAATCTTTGGAGAAAATTCAGGAAAAGGAAAGAAAAGTAACAGACATGTTTATGAAACTCTGATGCTTTGCAATCTTAAGACTCCTGACACCACTCTTCTCTGTAATGCCTGTTCTCTACTGTAATTATGTATCTACCTTAAAGCTGTTTTATTTCTTGTCCCCTTTTAAAGCCCCCTCAGTGGGAACATAATTACAGTTTAATCATAGACTATGGAGGACCTCATTATGTCCACACTATCTGCCACATACCTGTCATTGGTAACTGTTCTCTTCTCCCCAGTCTTCTATCCACCTCATGCCCTTCAGATTCTAAATGTTTCTAACTCTCTTCACAAGAATCAACACTGAACTTTCTGCGATGAACAGTATTCAAGCTACTTGTTGTAGTCAGGGGTTGTGCAGAGAACAATCAGAATCAGGGCACAGAATTTATAATATCATTTTATGATGGTCACCCAAAGTAAACATAAGAAAGTGCAAGAAATCTGTCCACAACACTATAAAGACACAGAATATTCAGCCAAGGGCCTGGATCCCACAGCAATGTCCTGCATGAGTCCAGATGAAAACCTAGAGCCCATGATAATGACTCCCATGAGTCTAACTGGAGGTGTAGAGCCCACGAAAAGGACTCACGCCAGTCTGTTTTACAGATCCGTGCTGGGAAGGCCCAAAGGTCGTGGTGGAAGCTAGAAAGTCTGTGCTAGCGAGGTGAAGGAGCTGTGCTGGTAGGTTGAGGGCTCTACACTGGAGCCGAGAAGTCATGCTCATAATAAAGACCAGGGCTGCCCTGAAAGTACCACAGCCATCCTCAGTGACATAGAGACCAGGAGATCCTCCAACAATAAGAACAGTGGAGTCCATGCCAGAAAACCAGCATGACGAGCTGCTCCTGGAGATTAGAGGGCACAGGTCTTCCCTTCCGGAGACAGGAAGCAATGCTCAATGTAAGGACCAGCGCTCCCCAAAAGTAAAACAAGGTCTGAACTCCTCCAATGATAGTGGTCGAACTCACACTGAGGAAATTAGTCATGATGAGCTTCTCCAGGAGAACCAATGGCTCAAACAGCAACATTTAGAAAAACCCACAACATCTCACTCAGCTTCTCCAAGTCTGTATTTATGCTGACAACTTTCCTCAGGTGGAACACCTACGCTCAGCACCACGCTGATTTAATTCAGCTGGTGTTAAGTTGACCACCAGTTTTCAATCCATAACACTACTTTTGGCAAAAAAAAATAAAAAGAAAAAGAAAAAAACCTGTTTAATTGTTCTACTGAAAAGCTCTATTAAAATGTCAGCGGAGAAATAAAAGGAAATACACACCAGTCACAGTGGCTGTAATCTCAGCACTCAGGAAGCTGAAACAGGAGCATCACTGAGTTTGAGGTCAGCTTGGGCTACATCATGAGGTCAAGGCCAAGGCCAACCAGAACTGCATAGTAAGATCCTGTCTCATTAAATTAAAAAAAAAAAAAAGGAAATAAGCTACCAGGTACCAAAAGAAAGGGTAACAAAACAAAACTTTAGAGATAACTTACATCTGAAGAAAGAAAGTAGGCAAAAATGATTTTAGTGGAAGGGAAGGGTATGATTTTAGTTCATCTTGAATAATCAGACTTACAGACCCATGATAAAGTATAAGGTACACAGCTGAAAAATATCAACCTCCACCTCAAATTATACTTCCAATTTAGAGACATTCAGCAGAAGAATGGAAATTCTTTTAAAAGAGAAGGCTCTAAGCTCTGAAATACCAAGAATAGTAAAAGTATACAAAGCACAGATCACAAACAAGCCTTTTTTCTCCTAAGCAGAAAAACACACATTTCCCTGCCAATCACCCAACAAAATGCAAGGAGTGTGCATGTTTATTACATGCATGTGTAGAGATTACATTAAAATAATATTTTTAGATTCTCAAATTTTTCAAAGATTAAAAAAAGAATCACATCAACAAGTTCAGAAATCAGACAGGCTTTAGAACTCTCAACAGAAACATGATTAAAGAGGTAAATAGAAATGCTTTAAGAACCTCAATGGCACAGTTTATATCTTATAGAAAATATGTAATTTTAAAAATAAAAAAAATTCAGAAACATAAAGACTGAATTTATCTCACATTCACTTTTTCTTGTTGGCTATATTTCAAGAAAATGAAATTAACAATGAAAGGGATACATGGGATCAAAATTAAGACGTGCTATTATAGAGCTGAACAGAAAAGATTAATGCAGCAAACACAGAAACTACTACATTATGCAAAGTAAATGTAGACCCATAAAGGTCTTGGAGGACAGAAGGATTAACTGAGAAATGTTACTTAATTGTATAGAAAGCAGTGGATGTTTTATAAATGTGTTGAAGCATCCTGGAAAAGTAACAGTAAGAAAAATTAATTTGGGCTGGGGATTTAGTTCAGTGCCATAAGCGCCTGCCTGGCAAGGTACTTTATTCTAGGAAATACAAAGGAATATATCCTAGTGTAGCATTTGCTTTAGCAGAAAATGATATTTACATAATCATACATATCTTAAGATTGACTTTTCACTAATCCCCAAAGTATACCAATTATTTTGGCTGGATATATAAAAGCACAAGGAAGGGTTAAAAGAAATAAGTCCTCATCTTCTATAACCATTAGTCTATATATTAACTAAAGTTTATAAAGTAAGAACAATAAAGCATATTTACACACATGTACAGCAAGGAGAGAAGGAACCACTTACATGCAATTATAACAGTTTCCTCTAAGAAGAATGAATGTCTCAAGTATGGGTTCGTACCTGTTAAATGTTCCTACAGCTCTTGCCTGTCACTTTGGTACTTGTTCTGAGAGAAGAGAGACTTGTGAAATGCCTGCCTTCCCCACGAAACTTTGAGTGGATTCAGATACACAACACTGTTCATCTTGTTCACTGCTAGATACTTAGAGCCTTGCAAGTTGCTCAGCACAAGTGAAAGTAAGTTAATTTCTGTTAAACGGGAAGATTTTAAATCAATTACCAAAATCTTAGCATCACATAGAGAACTTAACTAGTAGTGCATCTTATATGTGATATTTCCAGTAAAACATAACTATTCCTTATAATATATTAATTGTACACACCTATTACCCTGAAGAGTTTGGCTGCTATGTGAGAACTAGAAAAGACCTTTTGAGATGAGAACCTACTCACTTACTTATAAATAGACTCTGAAGGCTTAAACTTGTTACAGGACCTGGTCAAGGTAGGTGATAGGTAACATCAAAATGAGTTATATTTTTGTAACTTCAACTATTAATTCCACTCAGTTTCACATATACATGTAGAGAGGGTCAAAATATCAAATTAGTAGGCATTATTGATACTACACCTATATATTTATAACCTTAATCAGAATTTTCTTCACTTGAACAAATTAATATAGTTCATCCTGTCTTTGAAGACTTTGCTAATGTAAGGTCATAAACTCTCATTATTTTCTTTTCCACAGTATTTACCAGATCTTAAATCATTCTTTTGCTTAACTTCTAAAATAGTTAAGTCACATCATTCTAAATATATGAAAAGAGTATAAAATGAAAGTCTCACTCTGGTTCCCCATCCCTCCATTCAGTCCCCCTCCACCCAAAATAGGTAATACTAATAACTGATTAAATATATACTATTTCTTTTTCGTATACAAATGAGTATACTTTACACATGGTTTGGACCTTTTTAAATGTACTTATGAGATAATTCCTTACAAGTATATAAGATGCCTTCTCATTCTTTTTCACAGCTACGTAATATTATAAGGATAAGCAGTTTGGAAACTGATGGGAATCCTACTTTTCATCTTTTGCAATTAAAACCACAGTACACTGATTAAACTTACGTTGGTAAATTTTGACTTGTTTGCAAATTTTGTATGCCTGAGGAAATTTTAAAGGGTAAGTGCTAAATATATGAATCTGTAATACTTGTAGAACTCTTCAATCCAAAGTGGTATATAAATTTACCTTTCTACAAGAAGCACAAAAGAGTTCCAGGTTCTTCACATTAAACTGGAGTTCTGTTTATCAAGTGATTAGAAGATGATATCTTGCTATAATTTCTAATTTTCTTTCATGTGAAGATTAACTCTTTTATGTGTTTAAATTTAAGTTGTAATTGTTATAAGTATATCCAACTATTTTCCTCTCTCTTAACTTGCAGAACTACAATTTCTTTATTGCACAAAGCACTAACCTAGTCCATCTGGACAGATGTCCAGCTGCAGGCCACTGTGTTTGATTTCCATTCAAAACCATTCCTTAAGGCCAACCTTTTCTGTGAGTCTTCCATGTTAGGCAGACACATAAACTGTATGCTTAAATTTAGGAAGAATCTGACTCTTGACTCCAGCATTGGTACTGAGCCTTTTAATTAGCCCCTGAACCTCTCAAAGCCTTTAATTATGTATCTGGAAAATACAGCAAATATACCTCCCATAAGTTTGTGCTAATTTATAGAAACATAAAGCCCCAAACACAAGGTTTGACTCTGAGTAGGGCTTTAGTAAAGGTTGGTTTCGTTTTGTTATCATTAATCTACCAGGAATTAAAAAAAAAAAAAAAACAGTTGGCTAAGCAAACAGCTATCTCAGTGTTTTGGGATAGTTCCAATTAAATACTTCCAGGAGTTAAACTTTGGGGAATAGTGCCTCTGGAGTTGTGCCATTACTTGGCCAGTCACAACTGCTAAATACACATTAAGAATGAATTATTTCTGGTTGCAAAACTTCAACTTGTTCTTTGTCAACATCAAGCCCTGCTGGGTAAGGACTGCCACTCAGTTGGAATATGGATTTCTAACAGAATGCACTTTACTGCCTCCAGCTAATGGAGCTTGCACAGTTGAGGAACAGCAGGAAAACATTTCTAAAACACTCACTGGTACGGTTACCTTCACATTTCCCTCACTACTCAAGCCCAGCAAACCATGCTAATCAAATCATGCCCCAGAAAAAAAGTAAATAATATGAGAAGTTATTTGGAAAGCCCAATTAATGTTCTTACACAATCCTGTACATGATATTCAACAAACACTAAATATGTTCTGAACCATACAAATCACAAGGCAAAAACATATGTAGCTTATAATAAGCTTATTTCAGAATAGAAATACCATGTTCATCTCTACTATCTCCAGTGTTAAGCACTACACTGGACATATAACCACTCTAAATAATGAACTGACAAGACTCAAATTAAGAATTCTCTTTTCAGCATATAAACTGAATTTTTTTAACTTTAAATTTGCATCAGTTTCCTCATACCATTAACATTTCCAGTACATCTGAGCTTTAATGTATTTATTTCATTAGAACTTGTATAGGAAATAAAACATTTTTTCTTGATAGCTATTTCCTTCTCTACAAAATTTTTAAAAAATATTTTCCACTGAAATGAATAAAAAATGCTAAAAATACAATCATGGTTCAGTACAAGACAGAAGTCTCAATTGCATAACTCGTAGGCCAATTTTTGGAATAACTAAAACTCTAGCATATTCACATTATACAGTTTCCATGGAATCCCCACAGCAAGAAACAGAATCCCCAAATGAGCCACCTGACAGAAATCCTGTTAAGCCCAATAGACAGGAATCTCACTTGAGAAAGGAGGGTGCTGACACCCCAAAATGGTCTGCGTTTCCACTCCATTGCTAAGGGTAGGTTCTATGCTTTGAGTTAACATGGGAGCCTAAGAATCTGACATGACCCACTCCTTGAGGACTTCTTTATTCAGTCACCTTTACTATTTCAGGCATAAACTGCTGATGTGGCACCAGTACCTAATTCAACTGAACTATTTACCTATTATTTTCAATAGTGTTTTTAAATCCATGAAAATATATTCTCCATGAAAATTGAGAGAACAAAGCTTTCTTTCCTCACATAATTGCTACTGTAGTTCACATTGGTAGTTTATCCTGAAGACCAACAGCTCTAAGGCTGATCATCAGAAGTAGTATTGAGATTTTTATAAGAACATCTCTACATTAAAACCTATTAACAACCCAGTCCCAATTTTCTGCATTTTCAACTCTGATGACAAAACACCTTCCTGTTTCTAAATGGCCACAGTGAGAGGGAAGACTATATACTCACAGCTGAAAAATACTATTGATCACTTTAATTCTCCAATCAACAAACACAGGTTACATCCCTCATTTGGGCTAAGTACAGGGCACACTACAATGAATAAGACACAACCTGTGCCACTGGGTCTAGGGACATTATTTTGTCTTTGTCTTCTTTCTATCAAGGATATTATATTAGATCACTCAAAGGAACAGTCCAAAGGAGTAACTTGCACCTGAAGTAGGCCACATTGTCACACCTTTTTGATCAAAATAAGGACAATCCAAAATCACTTATATATTCAAATGTGTTTTGAAAAAGTATTGTTCAGAAGGGTGTTAGAGAGTATGGTATGCAGTGAAGGACACAGCTTTGCAGTCAGAACAATCTAAATTCAATCCTCATTCTTAAAATTTAAGAAATGAGGTTGGGGATATAGTTCAGTGGCACAGTGCCTGCATGGCAAACACTAGGTCCTGGGTTTGATTCCCAGTAAACACCCCCCAAAAAAATAAATTAAAAAAAGTAAAAAATATACATTTACTCCTCTCATGATTCAGGTAAATCATTTTCCACTAGGAGTGGCACCACTATCTCTCCCACCCACTGGTAGAAGTGTTATTCCAATGACCAGGAGATGCTACCAGCAATTAGTAGGTGGGTCATGGATGCCAAATGTCCTGCGAAGTACAGGACAGTCCAGTTTAAAGATTGCTACACCCAAATTACAGATAGCATCTACCACTAAGCACTCCTCCACTCTCAGTTTCTTCAACTGTGCAGAGAATTTTAAAATGTGTCATCCTTTCACAGCTGAGTGTGTAGTTTAAATGAGATGCTATAAGTACCCAGCTCAAGGTAAGTATACAGTCAGACCTGGAAAAATGCCGTTTCACCTTATTGTCTCTCTTCTGACTTACCATTACAAGGAGCTCATTTTCTTCTTTTTCTATTATTTTTTTCCTTTTCTGAGACAGGATCATATTATGTTGTCCAGCTTCAGTCTCCCAAGTAGCTGGGATTTAAGGCATGTACCACCAAGTCCAGCTCTACATGGAACTCATTTTAAATAGGACCATCATACATGATACAGAAAAGAAATGTGATCAATCATCAAGGAAACAGGTATTTCCACAATTTTTTCACTTCAGCAATATCTGTTTAATAGGCTTTTTGAAAAATTCTCTGAACTCTAAATCAAGGACCAAATACTAGAGTAGAGACCTTTAAGGTTCAGTCAGCCAATCTAACTTTCTGATTGGCTGCTTCTCTCACCTGTCCCACTAATATGTGTAGCTGCTAAAAAGTCATAAACCTCTGTAGCCCTTTATTTAACCCATTGTTCCCTATTTTCATCTCTTGGCTAACTTCTATACGTATAGAAACATCACCAAATCCTTGAAAGCCATCTAAAATCACCTATACCAGGAGGCCCCACTGGTCTCCCTACCACTTCTAATGAGTTAGTCCTTCTGTGATCTCATAAACTGGGCTAATTACTGCAGATATGATTCTCAAACTGGGATCCACAGAACACCAGAAGTTCTCAATTTTCCTGTGAAAACTTCAATTGCTCTTTCATTTCAGCATAACCTTAAAATAACATAAGCACTTCTGGGATCTGATCATCAAACATGGGTAATGTCAAGCAACCTAAATTCAAATATACACAGGATTGATGCTAGTAAGCCTTAACTGCTGAATTTTAGTGAAAACAGCAGCAATTTCAATAAACAAATGATATATTCACACCATGTAAAGCCCAAACAACTCACCACACCATAAAAATGGAGGTTTTTTCTATGGCTCAAATAGGAAAATCCTAGAGATTTGTCAAAAGTTCAATATTCCTGCAAGTGCTATTGCTCAAGTTATCTTCTCCGTTTCTCAGAGCTTCTTAAAACCCCTTTCTTACTCATCTTTATAGCCTTACCACACCAAGCACATCATGCCAATTGAATCGACTCCTCTACATCTAGAACTACCACTAGAAAAGATAAACTCTACTCTTCTTAACACTAAGTTTTTACTGCCACAAAGAAAAAACAGCCAAAATATTTTTTCATTTTGAAATAAAATGAGTGACAAATTGCAATTCTGTTTCCAATCTTGTTAACATGAGGGTGTTATGTTGCTGGGATGCTGGCTACTACTAAGTGGTTCCTCTTGTTTCATTAAACTTTCAATAACGGCTTTGTGTTTGTTTATATCCTTGAAAAGAAGTAAACTCATTTACAATAGTCAAACACCCACACATGGGATTATCTGCTATCCCCTTAACATCTGGCAAGTTCTAAAAATGATGCAGACAAAATTGAAGGTTTATATACACACAGTTAAGATTTTCATTGTCGAGAAGCCACAGTCCATTTCTATCTGGTGGTAATGAGAATAGAGAAGTAGTAGGTAGAGGAGGAACCGATTACTAAAGTGGCCAGTTCCAGGCAGAAAAAGAGAATGGAGAAAAGTCTTAAAATGGCAAACAGGACAGGAAGGTAGGCGTATGTCAGGACAATGATAATATGAACTTGAAACTGGTCTGCTTACTACTTTTCAATACTGACTCTCAAGTTCCCGACTTTCACCAAGTCTCCTTGGGAGTTCTTTTAAAGATTGTTTTCATATCCTCCAAGACTATTAGTGTTGTTACAGTGGTGGCAGGCACCACCGTCTGCCTATCTGACAATCTAGTTCAGACCTGTCAGACTTCAAAACTATTTTTAACTACTGTGTAACTTTGAATTTTAAACTCTCAATAGTCAGGGCGATAATAGCTGAAACTTCCCACAAGAATAACTAGTCAATTATTCCAAGTTGGAACTATCTTGCAAATAAGTATTTTATTAACAGATGGTCATAATGGAAGTTTCACAAGTAGGGAAACTGAGGAACACAAAGGACTGTAAACGCACCACAAAACATGATTAAGTCACACACTTTCCTAATGCATTTCTTTGAAGCCCACCATTAAGTCTTTGGAGTTCAAAATAAACAGCCCTCTAGAGAGCGTCCTTCCAAGGTCATGGGTAACAAGCTCTCCCAGAGCAGTCTGGGCGTGGGGGACACGGGATGCGAACCTCTTGTCAAAGTTTATAAAACTTCGACTTGTGTTTCATTTATCTATCTCCTTCTCCGGGATGGGTGAAAAGTCTCAGTAACGGGGCATTTTAAGGAACCACATCTTAAAAATAGCTATTCTTAACAGCAGGTAGAGGAAAGAGAAAGGACTGCGGAGAGATGGCACGTTTTGATTATGGAAATCCAGACAGCACCAGTCCCGGTTTGTGAAATCTGCTTGAGAATTTGGGGCAGACGTTTCCGAAGAGAGACGGGACAGAAAGGCAGGGCGGCATCATTTAAATGTCCAGTCAAGTGGTAAACAAGACTAGCGAGTGTTTCACACTTCGACGAAGTCTCGGAAATCGTCACTGAAAACCTTTCAAAAAGCGTTTTGAGGAAAACTAAGTAAGAAGGCAAAAGACCAGCGGAGGGGTCGCCCGGAAGCTGTAGTCCGCCCCCGTCGGGCCGGCCGAGGGGGTGGGTGGCGCCCTGCTCCCCGGCTGCCGCGGACGCGGGCACAAGTGTTTCCCAGTCCGGCCGCGGGCGATGCGACCCGGCCGAGAGCCGCGCTCGGCGGGGCAGGGCCAGGACGGCGCGGCCGGGCCGAGCGGGCGGTGCGGGGGACGGTGCGGGGGACGAAGCGAGGGCTTCACCCACAGGCAAGCCCGGCAACGCGTAGCGACGAGGCGCCGGGAACCGGACGACGAGGAGGAGGAGGAAACTTGAGCAATGGAGCAAGAACAGAAAGTGGCCCGGGAGCGCTGGCGGCGGGCGGGCCGGGACCCCCGCACCCCCCGGGGCTCCCACCTGGCAGCGGCGCGGCGCGGGGCGGACGGCTGAGCTGTCCCCGTCTTCTCCTCCTCTTCCTCTTCCTTGTCCCGGGAAGGGCTTCGGGGAGCGAAGAACCGGGAGAAGCTGTGCCAGGGCGCGCTGCCCCTCCTCCGGCCGCTGGACATCTCCGCCCGCGTCCGCCGGCCCGGGGCCGTCCGCGGGGAAGCGACGAGGCGGTGCCCGGCCCGGGCGGCTCCTCAGGACGGACTCAGTTCAGTCCATCCCGGGCAGGAGAGGCGGGTGAGACGCGATCCCCACGCCGCCGCTCGCGTCCGCGGCCGCTCCGCCCCCCCGCCCTCGCCGACGCCCCGCCCCGCCCCGCCCCGCCCCGCCCCGGGAGGAGCCGCGGCCGCCGGCGCTCCGGCAGCCCGAGCTCCTTCTGCCTCCGCGCGTGCGGTCCGGGCGGGGCTCCCTCCTTGCAGCCGCGCCGCTCCAGGCTTCCCGCGCAAAGGAGTTGAGGCTGTTCCGTGCCGCTGGGCTTTACTACTGCCCCTGCTTTTCTTTTTCTTTTTTTAGTACGTGCTTGCCGTACATAACGATTACTTTCATCTTGGGGAGTGGTGGGCAGTTTTCAGACTCTTGAAAGAGGTGTATAATTAAGGTTTTCCAAAACGCCTGGTGAGATGCAGTATCAGCATGTGACCTGAGCTCCCCTGCGCTAGCAAACAGCCACTTCAAAGCCTTTTGCGGGCGTGCAGGAGATGGGGTCGCCCACATCAGATGCTGTCAGAGGAAGGGGGACAGGACTTATCTGTCAGCAACTTGTTTCTGACTCTGCCTGCTTACATGCGAACTTTTCCTAACCCGGATGTGCTGTGAAAGTCTCACTCCCCACCTTATGGACCACTCTACACTTTTTCAAAAGTAACGATGGTAAATGAGTATGATTCAAACTTAGGAAAGCTGAAACAAATATTTGGAGTCGTTGCTCAATCATAACTGGAATTTGGAAACCACAAGGTTCTAAAGACTGGCTTTAAAATAAACATCGAAGTACAATAATAATACGGTGATATATATATATATGTATATATATATCTATATATATATGTATATATATCTATATATATATGTATATATATCTATATATATATATATTCTTGCAGCTAGTACAGAAAACGTTAAGACCTATTCACCTCACATGTATTAAAACCTAACTGCAATTGATACAGTATTCATGGAAATGGATAACATTATATAAGTAAATGAAATAAAAAGGAAATGTCCAATGCAGTTTTGGCAGGGAAGTCAGGGACTTTGTAGTAATTCCTTCTGTGTTAAAGATTCTGGAGAGGAAAATATTTCTGACGAGCAGGTTGCACATCTGTAAGTCCGAGGTCATTTCAGCACCCCTATTCTTGAGCTTTCCTGAACCCTACTCTACAGCTACTTCGCAGAATTGTAGCTCCTACTAACTAGCAGAGCCCACAGCACTCTGTGCAATTTGTTTTTAGCGAGATTTAACCCTCTAAAGTTCAAGAAGCCCAGTTTCCTTCAACTGAGATTAGAAAATAAGTCTCAGAAGACAAGAAAAGGATAGGATAATACACTATAATAAGACAAGCTCCCAATTCCAATTTTATTATTTTAGGGTAAATCAGTTTTAAAGAAGATTAAAAGAAACATTAAAAGCACAGAGAGCTAGAGCAAACTGTTCCAATTAGAAGGCCTACAGAATGTTAAATCTCCCCAAAGGAATGTTAAATGACTGCCAGATGTGTCCCTCATTTATCCTATGACCAAAACAAGCTGTGTACCTCAATGCCTATCTAGAGATACAGTGTTGAGGAGGTTTTGGGGAGATCAAAGTGGGTGGGAGACAGTAAGATTTATTAATGAAATATGGTTTTAACTAATAGTACTTCTCTAAAAAAATTGGGCTTCAGGAAAATGCTGGCACAGTCCACCTATGTCTCCAGGAACCACTCACCTCAGTAAGCATGAAGGATCAGAGTGACAATATGTAAAATCCTAAATGCTGAAATTTTCTACACTGCCATAGAAATAATTCTAATGTTGATCCAGATAGAATCCTTTCTATTAATGCACAGCTTGCAAAGGTGTAAGATAATGTAAGTTTTATAAAAGGCCCATAAAATAAACAATGGGGGCAATACAAATCCATGACATACACAGGTGTGCATCACTATACCCTGGCAGATTTACTTTTGATTGATGTAATTTCTGTCATATCAGTCATGTGTTCAATAATGCAGTGTATATAATTTCTATAACTATAAATGCACCAATTTTTCTTTTTCATGTAACCCATGTAAAATAAAATTTATTAGAATTGTTATTTGTAAGGCATAAACTATAATGGTACCATAAACTCTGTGTATAACATTGCATGTTTGAACACCTCTTCTATTAATAAGGTCATCAAAGAATATGCTATCAAAGCTATGTTTTATATATTATACAGTTGTGTCAGGCAGTTAATACAAAAATATTTATATAGGCTTTGTTAACAACTGTAGGATTAGTCAATCTTTTAAAATTGGTAATTTACATTTTTCATTGTATGTGTTTTTTCATTCATGGCATTAAATGTCACTGTTAGTCTAATTTTAATTTTAAAAGTCTTTTTTTTTTTCTTTAGAGAAAACCCCTATCAAAACTTAGATCCCACAAAACCTAGGTCAGTTTTTGCCAGTACATGTTATGTAGACGCATGTTATTAGGGCTACAAAGATACAGTGATGCATAAGACTGAATGCTTTCCCTCAAGAAACAAATTTGACAAGGGAAACAGATGAGCACATAGACAAGGTAGGAGAAATATTTCTAAGGTTCAATATAGGTTGGATCTTTAGCTTAATGTAGAGGTTTCATGGGAGGATCACTAGAGGAAATTATGCCAATATGCTCTCCTTTTCTTCAACTCCTGTAACCACATAACTTCCACAAAAATACAATGATATGTGATCTATGAGAAAATCTAAACCTCATCAAACTAACCAAATCGCCATTCCCACAGTGCGAGTACTCTATACTTCAAAAGTATGATAATAGGAAGGGCTGATGCTTGAAGCATTTAAAGTAGAATGCAAAAATAGTTTAAAAATGGCAAGCTTTTTTCTTCTGAAAACTCCACCAGAGGGATAAACCACTGAATATATCTCCGAGCACAGTACTTACTGTGCGGCAGGTGGCCCAGGAATATTAAGACAGCTGTCAACATCAAGGAACGCACCAGCCCATGAAAAAGCAAGCAGATGGATTGGGGCACTTCTCTGGCTGCCTCTTGGAATAATAGCTATGCGTGGCCAAATGAGGCAATGTCATGCTGCCCAGGGCAGCAGAAAGCTATTACTGGATATAAGCACTCAGTTAGGAGATGGGGTGAGAGAATATCCTCCCCTGTCCTTTGTTTGTATACTCAAGCTTTCATTAAAAACCACCCCAGCAAATAAGAGAGGGAGATGATGTTAGCGTTCCTCATGGTTTACATTTTGATTATCTTGGTTTGTAACATGGAGAAAAGCCTCCTAGTCTCGCTGCTTCAATGACAGCAGATGGTGAAATTTTAAAATAATTGGTTTTCAGACTTCTTTGGAATACATTGTGTTTTATTGTATTGATTTTGGTTTTTATTTGCAGAACACATGGAGATTGACATCTTTCAAACACTTTTTAATTAATTTTAAATTAAGTAATTTTTGTTTTACCTAAATTACATTTATTCTTTTATACCTTTGATATACCTACAAAGAGAAATTCTTTAAAAACTATATCACCATTAAAATTAAATACATATTTTCACATGGGGCAAATTTGTCAGTATTGAAATATTAGACTCTTAAAAATGCATAAATACAAGCATATATTTCAGCAAATGGATTATAAAAATTTTTGTGAAATAGTTGTTTATACCAGTTCATGATGTGTCTTTCGTGTGACTCAAAGGATATCAAAATGATAATCATGTTATGTTACTTATGTACCTTAAGTCACATAAATAATAGCTCAGAATAATAATTCACCATTAGATGATAAATTCAGCACCATATTCTATTTCCCAAAAATATTTGATCTGATTACATAACCTATGAACCATATTAAGCAATTCTGATATAATTTTAATGTACCTATTTTGCAAAGAATAATTATAAATTTCTGGACTGTACTATAATAGTTTAGCCTATACATTTTAATAGTTTCATGACATAAACTTTAAGATAAGTAAAACAAAAATTGGTTTGAATTGTATTTCTTTTATTTTTCTTATTTTGAAGATTTTTAACTTACATTTACCAGAAGTCTGACCACTGTTAGTATGAATGCCTTCTTTCCAGTTTGACTTTTTGCAAATGATTTAAAAACAAGACATAGAAACAGCTGATATTGTAGGCAAATGTTTTGCTTAGGTGAGAAAGCCAGCTGGAAATGCTACATTCTCAAAAATAATGAACTAGTTTTCACATGGAGACTACCTAATCTAAAATTTAGAATAACATTATTTCTCTTAACATGAGCTTCATCCTATAGAAAAAAAATAAGTTCACTTTGATTATAAATAAATGCTGAATTAATGAATATAGTGCTGAATATAAACTTTACAAACTTATCTCTGAAACTGAAATACACTATTCTGAAATCGTATCATAAACTAACTTTAGGAATATTTCATTTAAACTATTGTTAAATATAGTAACCGAAATCAATTTGAGACCAAGTATCACTGCAGAGAATGTACTTTTTGAGAAATGTGACAAATATTTTTCTTAATAAACTACATTGATATTTAACGATTTATAAAATTTCATTAAATAATGGCTTAAATAGCTTTGTAAATGGGGAAAAGCACCAGACATCAAATATTTTCATCTGTCTGAATTTTGCCACCTTTTCCATTCAAATTTTCATTGATAAAGAAAAAAAATCAATTACTTGTGGGAACAAAAAAAGTAATTACCTAAGAAAGATAAAATTGAAGGCCAAACGTTAGGTTTCATGCTTAGGTTTGCCCCTTGCTACGCCCTCTGGAAATGACTTTACACTGTTATGTTTCATAAATAAGGATACAGATACTGAAATGTGTTTCATTTGTCTTTCTTGTTGCATATTATCAACATGAAAAGATATAACAAATTTTATTTAATGTACCTGAACACATTTTCATAATTATTTTTCACTTGTAAAGTTACTGGAAAGGGCATTCAGGACTAGAAGAAGACAGTAATAAGCATATGACCCTGTTATAATGGGGTACTGTACAAGTGTTCTCTTTAGCAAAAGACAATAAGCAAAATAAATCAAATTTTTCATAAATGCCAACACAAATATTGACACACAAATCAAAATAAAAAATTATCATAATTTATTTCCTAATAATAACCATCCTTAAGTATTCATTCATTTTTATATTCTATATTCTATTTTAAATATTTTCTTTCCTTCAGCTCCCCTAACTGGCACCTATAGGCATTCACTGTTCACAAAAGTGAACATATAGGCAAATATATTTCTCATATAGGCAAATATATTTACAAACTGCTTATAATCTTCATATCTATAAGATAATTAAAAGAAAAGCTATTTGTATAAATCTAACAATTGGGATTCATTTTGTATAATTCATAAATTTAGGGGAATGATTCCACTGCCATCTGGTTCAATAAGAATCCCCTTCAAATGATCAGTCACATACTCATTAAAGAAATAGCTGACAACATCACAGTGTAAAAGCTGTCTCTCTGAAAGCGTCAACCCCATACAGCCTGAGGGGAATGGAAATGAACTAATTCTGCCATTTTCATTCCAGTGCTTCCCACCACTTTTGGATATTCTGTAACTACATTTGGGTTTTGTAGTTTAAATCACATACAATTTTAAAATAAAATGTATCTTTAATTAAAATTTAACAAATAGCTACTGGAAAATCCCTTAGTGGCATCACAAGGTAATCAGAAAATGCTGATAGTTGTAGTTTATAACAACAACAACAACAACAACAACATAATAATAATAATTACTGAAAAGTCTTGATTTCTCCACATTTCAGAAAACAAAACAGAAATTTCTGAAATAATTATCTATGGATCATTCATTTAGTATTCATTTCTCCAATGTTAGCTGTTTCAAGCTTGATTAGAAAGTTGTAAGAGAGCTATATATTAAAAACAAAACAGTAAGAATAAATTCCCAATGTCCTGTCTATGAAATTATTTTATAGCCAGCCACCCATTCATTATACTTCCAGGCCAGGTGTTTGATAATTGGAAAAGACCTTCATGATCTTCCCTCAAGAAACTCAGTTTCAGAGGGAAACATAAAACTAAGCAACAGTTAGAAAATTGTAAGACAGCGTGATACCTGTGAACAGTAGGAGATACATATGTGGGAAAAAGGAAGAGAAAGTTATTAATTTATGTCCTGGGAAGGCTGTGATTGATTTGTGGTAGATTTCACAAACCAAAACTCCAAAATACATAAATAAGAAAGTCCTGCAACCAAAACTTTGTTAAAACATCTCTTGAAACAGGTTTGTAGTAGGAATATCATCCTAGTGAAAAGGCAGTATTGGGACCAGTGGGAGTGTGTACAATACTGGGCCAACAACACACACATAATTAATATCTACTCTGTCTAATTTAGTGATGAAATATGGTAATAAATAGGTGCTATTCAATTGTGAATCATCAGATACTGTGTCATACAAGGACATACAAGGGTTTGGCATGTTAATATGAAACTACCTTTAAGCAAACTCTGCTATAGTCTCTTGACCTTCTTTCAAATAATTGAATAATTAAAAAGTAAATGAAAAGGGCCGGGGATTTAGCTCAGTGGCTTAAGCGCCTGCCTGGTAAGCGCGAGGTCGTGAGTTCGATCCCCGGTACAAAAAAAAAAAAAAAAAAGTAAATGAAAATCATAAAGTATAAGAAATATGCAGGTGGAGAAACAGCTGCACTGATCCTACTATGACCTACATAATCCTAGTTTACAGCTGCCAATTACTACTTAAGACAGGTTAGTCTAGTAAGTCAGGCTGAAGTCTTTCTACTGACCAAATGCCTAATTTAGAACTAAAATCAAACATACACAAGAATCAGTTTGACAGCTGTTTGGCATTCTTATATGAATTTCCTCTCCCACAGCCATTTCCTGGAATTCACTAAAAAAGTTGTCAGGTTGATAGTGGTACTACTGTGACATCCAGAAAGGCACCTGACCCATCTTTATAATTAGTGATTAAAGTGGTTCTTTTTCCTTAAAATTTGGCAGCAACATTGTATGTTTAAAGTTAAGTCTACAAATTTCAAGAATTCTTTAGTAAGTAAATTCTCATTAATGTTGACAAAACCTGCCTTTTTATCTTCAGTCCCCATCAAGGTTTGCTAATTGTCTCATTTATGTTATTTTTTGCAAAGTGATCCAGGCCACAATCATGTATCAGATTTAGTTGCCATGTCTCCTCAGTTTCTTTATTCTAGAAAAAATCCTGAGTCT
The DNA here is from genome assembly GCA_004027295.1 of Dolichotis patagonum. Taxonomy (NCBI): domain Eukaryota; kingdom Metazoa; phylum Chordata; class Mammalia; order Rodentia; family Caviidae; genus Dolichotis; species Dolichotis patagonum. The sequence continues at coordinate 24,470 of PVJX010011810.1, read as the reverse complement.
TCCCTTGCTTTTCATGACTATGACACTTTTGCATTTTATAGACCACATTTTTTGGAGAGGCAAGGCATCCTTCTATTTGAGAATGTCTAGCGGGTTTTTTTTCCCCCTATAGTTCCATTCATTCTATCCATTTTTAGCAATAACAATAAAGTAAAACTATTTTCTTCACATTGTGCTAGGTGATACATGATTTCAATTTGTCCTGTTACAGATGATTTTAATTCAGATCACTTGATTAAGGAAGCACCTGCAGTTTTTTCCATTGTAAAGTTACTTTTTCCCCTTCTCTTTATTTTGTGGAGAGTTAGCTTTCTTGAAAATGTGTAAATATCCCATTGCTTGACAATATGTCATCGTTATTTTTAGCATCAACTGGATTTCTTGGCTGATACTGATGACTGTAAAATGATTATTTTCTCATTCCATCATTCTTGCTGTATTTATGTGAGGTATCCTCTTCATTTATTTATCCATTTACTTATATGGATACCTAAAATCCTACTTTATTCAATGAGTTAGCATCCATTAGTATTTTTTATTAATTCTTATGTTCCAAATATCTGAGGTGTAGTCATTTTAAGCCCCTTTAAAGTATCATGTTGGACATTTTGTCATATCTACACCATTCTTTAAGCACATTGTTACCTTCTAGAAAAAGAAACATGCCAGGCTCATTTAGTACTCTAGGCCTAAAATTAGTCATTTTCCCAAAGAAGTCTAGATCTTTTCATTGGAGAACAGAACCAAGAATCTGATATCTGAGTGTCATAGTACTTATTGCTATTGGAGTCACACATATGGATATATACACACAAATCACATCTCTTTGTATCTATCCATCATCTGTCTACTTATTTGAATATCATCTATCATCTTATTTTGAAATAAGATGAAATATGAGCTCACACCAATATCTCCAATTTAACCCAACCACCTGGAGGTCCTAGTTTTATTTCCATGTCTGTAACTCCCTCCTCCAACAGTGAGAAGGCTGGCTCCAATTGTTCCTATTGTATCTACTTACTATTACCACCAACTTCCTTTTTGCTCTTCTTAAGCACCAACCTCCCACAGGCAGTAATGCAGATACCCTTCTCATCTTGCTTGAGTTCCAATAATCAGTGCTGGGCATTTCTTGGAACTTTATGCTTGTCTCCCTGCCTTGTATAATACCTTTTGAAATGAATTACTCTGGGAGGAAAGTAAAGGAGGGAAAAAATTAAATTGTTTATTTAAAAAAGAAATTAATAAACAGCAACCATTTAAAGTGTAAATTTAATTAATTTTGACAAATGTACATGCTTGTTTAAAGAAATGATATATTCATCACCTCCAATGGTTTTTTCCTACTCTTTTATGGTGCCTCCCTTTCTGTTCTAACGAACTCTTTTGTGTTCTTAATTTTATGCAAATAAAGTCATACAGTATATACTCTTTTTACTTCTGCCTTTGACTTCTATGTTGCTTTGTATATAAATACTTCTTTCTAATTTATTGCTGAGTATCATCCCATCAGATGAAGATAACATATTTATTCATTTGGTATGAGATACTTGTTTCTAGTCTGATTACTGTGAATAAAGCTGATTCAAACATTGTTCTACAAATCTTTCTTTAGAAATACAGTAGGTCCCCAACTTAAGAATATCCAAACTGTGAACTTTCACAGATACCAAAGGATTTCACAATTCCAGTTGGTATAGTGATATCTCATCACTTTTTAATTGGCCTTCCTAAGTGATTTTGTTGAACATCATTCCCTGTGCATATTGGTCATTTGACTGTATTATTTTGTGAAGTCTCAGCTCAAACACTTTGCTAGTATTTTATTGTTTTGGCTTTTTACTGATGTAACATTTTACAGTTTTTTTCATCAGTTATGTATATTGTGAGCATTTTCTCTTGTTAGGTAGCTTGCTTCAGAAAGTTGGTTTGTTTGTTTTACTTATGGAAATAATTTGTAGTTGTTGGTTAAGGATGTTCTATAAATATCATTTGGTTGATTTTGTTTCACTTCGATCATCTGTGTATACGGACATGCTCTAGTTAATTTATCAATTACTAAGTAAAATGTATTTAAATTTCTTGTGACAATTGTAGAATTGTCTGTTTCTCCCTTTATCTGTCAATTTTTGGTTTATATTTTGTAACTTTGTGATTGCACACAAACATATCCATGGCTCTTTGATGAATAATGTAATGTGCTTTTTCTCAGCTAATCCTTTTTGTTTTGTGTTGTATTGCATCTAATATTAATTTTTGAAGTGTATTATATCTAATATTAATATAGCCAAACTTTTTTACATTTACTGTTTCCATAATATTCCTTTATGTATATATTTACTTATAGCATTTATATTTATTTACTTACCTGTATTTTAACATATGAAATGAATCTCTTATTGAGAGCAAATAGCTAAGGCTATTTCTTCATATATTTGAAAACTGCTTTTAGGTGTACGCACATTTTCTATTGTTTTGCTTTTAGTGACTTGACCTTTTATTATTCTATAATGCCAATCTTTAATCTCAATAACTCTACTTGGTTTGGTATTAACATAGTCACTCTAGCTTTCTTTTTGTAGTAAATCTTCTCTGCCTTTGTACTTTTACATGTATCCCTCTATTTGATGCAAATTACTTGTAGGTAGCATAAAGCTGGATAATGTTTTTCCATTCAATCTTCCTTTGAATTGATATGTTTAGCTTATTTACTAATATGTTTGGGTTCATTATATGCTTGGTCTACTATTGAATTACAGTTTCTCTTTGTTTCTTCCTTTCTTTATTACTCTGCTTTCTTGTGGGGGGTACTGGGGATCAAACTCAAGACCTTACACTTGCCAGGCAGGCACTTTGCCACTAAAACTAAATCCCCAAACCCTACTCTGCTTTTTCTTTTGGATCATTTGAACAGATTTGTATTCCAATTGTTCTCAACTATATTTCTTGGTGTAGTTTTCTTTTTGTTTTTTCTTTTTTTGTTTTGAGGTTCTTGTTTCACAGTTCAGGATGGTCTTACACTACATAGAACAACCTGGTCTTGAACATGGGACAATTCTCCTGCCTCAGTCTCCCAAGTGCTGGAATTACAGGCATACAAACATATTGAACTCTTCAGACATTTAGAAAAAGTACTATTTCAAGAGTTATGTAGAAAGCGCCATCCTGCAGTCTACTCTTCTGCTTCATTTTGTAGTTGTCTTAGATATTATGTTTACTTACATTGAAACACAATGTTTTCAAGTGTCAAACACATTTTAAGAACAAAAGATGATCATTTAAGCTTCCTTGTTATTATCTCTGTTTGAAGCATTTCATTTACAGTAGGTTTTATAGCAATAAATGCTATTGAGTTTTCTTATTCACAGGTGCCGCTTTACCTTCATTCCTGAAGGACATCTTTGGTAGACACAGGATTTTGGTCTGATAGCTCTTTTTAAAATGTTTGATGAGAAATTGTTATTTGAATTCCTTTGGGTAATGAATTCTTTCCCCTCACTGCTTTCATGCTGAGCTTCTGAAATCTGTTAATTATGCCCTTCACCAATTTTAGACCTCCATCCAATTTGTTTATCTTTTTATTTTTGAAGAGCATAAAACAAAATGAAACAAAACAGAATAGAGTCAATCAAAGCAAAAGGATGAACATGGTACATGACATAAAAACAAAATACAAGGAGATCAACAATGGCTACCACAATGCCTCTTGTTATCGTCAAAAGAATTGCTCATACATCATAAAATCAAACAAAATAGTACAGAATAAAACCAATAAAAACAAAACAATGGAAACAGTATATGACTTCAAAAGAAGATAATAGTAAAACCACAATGGGTATCATAATGCATCTTATTGTCTTCAAAGTAGTTGCCTATACCATCAGACATGATACAATCAAACAAAACAAGAGAATAAATTAGTCAAAACAAAACAAAGAAAGCAATACAGGGCTTCAAATCAAGCTAATAGGATATCAAAAATGGTTAGCATAATATATTTTGTTATCTTTGAAATAGGCATCAAATATAATACGATTAGACAAACTGAAACAGAATAAAACCAAACTAAACAGAACAACGAAAACAATATGGGTTTCAAATCACAATAAATTAACAATGGCCACTGCCTTCCCTTTTTAGACAATCCCTCCCCTTTTACTTTCACAGGATGTATTGTACATTTTGGATCCCACTAACTCCTTTAGTTTTTATACTAGGGAGGCAACACACTATTGACCTCTGCTGAGCACTTCATCCAATTTGAAAAGTTTTTAGCTAAAATGACTTCAAATACTTTTTATACACTGTACTTTTTCTCTTAAGAGTTCTGAGTTGATAAATGTGGACTGTTTAATATTCATAAGTCCCTAAGATTTTCTTGTCAGTTTTTCTAGATTATTTAGATTGATTTCTAATTTGTCATCAAGTTTCTAAAGTCTTTCATTTCCATTTTGCAGTGAAATTCTTCCAATGAGACTTTATTCTGGGTATATTTCAGTCCTTAAATTTTCATTAATTTCTTTGCTATATTTTATGCTGAGAACATTTCTCCATTTGTTCTGTTCCTTACTTTGATCATGGTTATAACAGCTGTTTTAATGTCCTTGTCATTAAAGGTCAATTCTGAGGCTTTTTGCCTTTTCTTTTCCAATGCTTTTTTTTCTTGTATAGAGTACTTAGCAATACTGGATTATTTTTCGGACATTTGGAATATTATTTTCAATTCAGACTAAATTCTATGAGATGCTGATAATTTTTAAAACAAGATTTCTAGCTGGTTGGTTTCAGGTCAATAGTTTCAACATACCTTGTGGTTTTTTTAAGTTTTTGGTACTGGAAATCAAACTCAGGACTTTGCGCTTGCCAAGCAGGTGCAATGCCATGGACCTATATTCCTACCCTTAATTTTAATGATACTTCTATTTTTAAAACTGTTGCTGTTTATACCAAGTGGCCAACCTGGGGATTGTGTAACCAAATATATCTTGTACATTGTTCACTTTTTAAACTCAGTTTGGGACTCATTTGCATGCTGAGGGAAATCCTAGGAGCCCATAAATTACTTTATGGGGTTGCTTTAACAATCTCTCTACCCCAATGTCCTGGAAATTTTCAGTCCTGTGGGGTTTTCCTTTTTGATCCTCCAACAAGAAAATTGAAGTTTTATGTATTCTTCTGATCTGTATAGTTCCGGAAAAGAAACTTCTATCTGCAGCCAATCATTGCTCAGAGAAAACAAAAACATAACTGTATTTATAATTAACAAAATATTTCAAGCTATAGTTACTTGTGATAAAATAATTTAAAATAAAAATAGATGCAAATTATAAATGTTTCTGTAGCCTATCATATACTTATCAAGACAATCAACACTAATTATCATTTATTCAACACATGTTAGTAAATTTCATGGGGAAATCTGAAAGTCCAAGTCAGATGCTTGTGGACAATCTGTATGTTTGATTATATTTTAAAAATTTTCATGTTTGATGCTTCAAAATCTGCCAGTCTCTTGCTACTCATTCAAATAAAAGAAAGGAAAAAAGCTTTTAAAGGCAAAGACTAACTTTTTTAATCTTTAGGGATTGGAGAGATAAAGGATTTCAAAGCACATTATGTTTTAGGCATTTGCATCTAATTTTTCAACTCAAATATAATTATTACTAACCTATCTTGCCTTACTTTAGTTCAGCACACTTTTGTGTAATGGGCCGGCTAGTAAATATTTTACATTCTAGGTGTCACGTACTGTCTCTGATTTTTTTTTTTAATGGAATCCTATAAACACGTAAAATACTTACTTCTAGGACCATACAAAAACAAGTTAGTTTGCTGACATTGATCTATATAACAGATAATAACAGCATTTACCTCCCAGGGCTAATAGGATGATTTAATGAATTAATACATATAAAGCATTTATAAAGTACAGGCATGTAATAAAAGCTATACAAATGTTTTTCATTATTATTGTATTTCCAACCAAATTTCATTTGCAAAACACTATTCCTGGATCACTTCTTGAATTACTTCATGACTTGAAATTTGAAAATTTAATTTTTCCTCCCTGGTTTTTTCTAAATTGTGAGAGAAAAAACTTTAACTGTATATTGATGAAGCTATTTAATGTGGTATTAAAATCCAGTGTCTGGAAGAGTCAGTAATGGTTTGTTGCAAACCTGAGCAGGAACGTCAATACTGAGATTCACTACAAACATGTAATAATAATAAAAACAAAAGTAATAACAAAATTAACCGAAACATCCATTAGACACAATATTCACTTCTCAATTGCTGTACTATTTCTCATTAGCCAAAGAAGTAAACAAACACATTCATTCAGTTGAATTTCTATCAGTCATTTACTTTTTTAATTAAGAAATAAAAGATAATAATCATTCATTCAGATGATAAGAACAATGAAAGTTAAAATAAGATCATTATTTTAATGTACCATAGTTATAAGTAAGACGAATTAGCCTTAAGTACTGCAATGGTCTGCAATGGCTGGCAAGCTAAATGATACTGGATCACTGTGAATAAATTCAATACCAAATAGCAAAGTTCACAGGTTGAAATACTAACTCTGATGTAGTAGTAAAAGGAAGGGCCTTTGGGAGGCAGTAGTTAGGTTATGAGTGGAACCATGTGAGGGTATAATAAGATGAATCTCCTTAAAACAGGGACCCAGAGAATACACTCTCCTTTTTTCTACCCTATGAGTATAAAATGAGAGGATGGCCCTCTGCTGCCTGGAAGATAGGTCTCACCAGAACCCCATGAGGCTGGTGTCCTGGATTTCAGACTTAAAGAACTGTAAGAGGTAAATGTCTATACTTCGTAAGTCACTCAGTCTATGGTGCTTTGTTACAGTGGCCTGAATTAAGACAACTATTCTCAAGAGTAATTACATATATTTATGGAATCACAATACTGGTGGACCAAAATTCTCAAGAAAGAAAAACATCTTAAAGTAATTAGGAGACAAATCATAATTTTTACAGATAGCCCATAAATGAAGAATAAATAGATAAAATTCAGCCTATTAGTGATTTATATAGCATAAACTGAATACTCATATACAAATATTGAAATGCAAAACATGTAAGAATTTAGGGTGTTATATCCTAATGTACAGGCTAATGAATTAAACTTTACAGTAAAATGGTATCTAAACATGACAATATACTCACTTCATTTTTAATAAGACAGTTTAGTTACATACTATGCTAAATACAAATGAAATAATTTTAGTTTTTGCACACCTGTATGGCATCCTACAATTACACTGCTGCTCAAGTTGTTTCTATAGAATCTTTACCTGAAAATTATACAGTTATTTATAAACTAGATCTTGGCTGTCAGGGAAATGGAGAAGGCAGTATACTTTTTCTTCCAAATATTTGCATAGGTGTGACACTAATTAACCCAGTATCAAGACAGCTTTAAGTTATTTTTAACAGTCATTCATGCCCAAAGTTAATAGATTTAAGACAAATCAAAGAAAGAGTAATTCCTGGTCTCTGACCTATCCATTACCATGCTCACACTGTTTCAATCATGTCATTTATCTCTCTGTAGATACTTCCATATTTCTAAAATGTGTAATATTTCTGTCCCCTGAATCATCCATTCTAAAGAGATTGTTTGGTTCTAAATCCTAGCATCACCCTGCCATAGAGCCAGCAGAGAGTGCAGTGAAACCTCTACAAACTGCGAGCCAACATAAACCCCTTCTTTCTTAAATTGTGGGTATAAGATAATTTGTCCTAGCAACAAAGAGAATAACTAGCACCAGGCAGAACCTTTGGGAGGTGCTTTCTAGTGGAAAGTCATTAGATCCTTTTGGTTGTGCCATTCAAGGGGACACTGTAATCCCAGGCCCTTGTTTCTTATCTGTGCTTATCAGCCAGTATTAGGTGAGTAGCACCCTACACAACATGCTTCTACCTTATTATAGTCCAAAAGCAATGGGGCTGAGCACAGCCTGAAACCTCCAAAACTGGAAGCCAAAGTAAACTTTTTTAAACAGGTGGTTATCTCATTTTTTTTTAAGGTAACAAAAGCTGACAGGCACAGAAGGAAAAAACCAAGAAATCAGTTTAATACTTATTAAAGTCAAACAATTCACTTTTATTATCTTAACCTGAAGATGCAATATTTTAATTAGTTAATGAAATAAAATTAGGTACCATATATGAAAAGGTTCTTAAATTCTCCTTCATTATATTTTAAACTGTATGAAGTTCAGGAATGTCTTATCTTGCATCACTAGTGCCTAAGATCTACTTGACTAATAGGTATAGGAATGCTCAATGTACAGTGAAAAATTCAGTTTAACTTAGTCTTAAGCCATGTATAAATGCTGGACAGTAAAAAACCAAATACCATTAACATAGCATTATTCTTTTCAATATAAATGAAGCACACTAATTGGTACATTGTATTTTTTGTTTTATTGATAGTGACATAGTAAAATTTTAATATATATTAATTACCCATGGTTGCTTATAGTTTTTTTTTACATGTACAATTCATGCCAAAAAAAGCAGTAGCATAAAGTTTTAAAATAATTAAAAAATAAAATTACAGTAAACATGGTATAAATGATAGGAAATTCAGGTGGCTTATAACACTTTTAAAACATTCTAATTACAACCAAATATAAATCTTTACCAAGAAGCTGTTAAATCTAGGGCATCCTTTTGAGGGAAGATTTAGTTTTCATATAATTAACAGCCAGAGTAGCATGCCTGATGTCCTCTGTTCTTAAAAAGCTCATTTAGAATACATAAATGCAAGCAGAATGTCATATTCTTGGATGCATACACATCTTTTAACAAATTTATTCAGTTTGCCTTTGGTATATTTGTTCAATTCAAAATTGCTGAGAATTCCAGATGCTAACTTTTCATGTCTTCGCACCTTGGATCTGATCTGATAATGAAATCAAACAAGCAGTATCAGTCTCTACAGAAAAAGTTTATTTTCTAAAGTAACCCAAAACAATCCTGCAGAACACCAAAACGAACCAACAAACCAAAAGGCTGGCATGGATTCAGGAAAAAGAAATTCTCCACTGTTGGTGGGAATGTAACGTGCATCAGAATGGAGGTTCCTCACAAAGTTAAAAACCAAGCTACCATCTCATCTTGCTTTACCATTCCTCAGTACAGTATTTTCCTGAAAGAATTAAAGTCAATATACTATAGAGATAACTGCAAAACCATGTTTACTGCAGCACAATTCATGATAGCAAGCATAGGGGCTCTTTGACAGATTGCAATATATAAAAATTCATCCATAAAGAAGCGTGAAATCATTTCATTTGTAGGTAAATATTGCAACTGGAGAGCACCGTGTTAAGTTAAATAAGCCAGACTCTGAAAGTCAAGCAGCATTATGTTATCTCTTACCTGAGGAATCTAAGCAAAAAATTTTAAAAAGATGACATGAAAGTAAAAGACTATTAGAGAAGAGAAAGGTGATTAGGGGATGGGAGAAGATCAAAGTATGTTATATGGAGGGGGGAGGGAATGAGGAGATGGAGATGAACAAAGTATACTATATGGATGTATAAATATGCCAAAATAAAATCCACTATTCTGTATAATACACACTAATAAAAATAAAATGCAACACAAATCTGTATAAGCCTATGCATACATCTGTTTTTCTTTCTTTTCTTTTTCTTTTTCTTTTTTTTTTTTTGGTACTGGAGATCAGTACCATGATCTCACACTTATCAGGCAGGCACTTACACCACTGAGTTAAATTTCCGGTAGCTACATGTTTTTCTTAAAGCACAATTTATGGTATAATTTTAATTTTTATCAAAGTTGTAAAGAATCAACTAGTTCTGTAAGATTTGTATGAAAAGTAACTGTAACTTGCTTCATCTCCTCTATTTCAGAAGCAACTACTCCCAAATCCCTTTTAAGAGATCACTTATATCTCTAAATATACTTTTATATTATTGCTGTACATAGTAATGTAATATAAAGCTCCAGTTCTCATATTCTCATGTGGTCATCTGCAATCTTCATTATACTTCTAATATTCTCATTTTTCTAACACAGCAATACAATAATACCCATATGATTACATGTTCTTCACAGGTGAGATAATTGGTATACTCAGGTTACTTTTCCTCTACTATGTTTTTCCTAGAGGTAATATTTGTCCCACCCACCCCTACTCAGTCCATCTGTTTGTTTTTTAATGTAGTTAACACTTTCATGGTTTAAAACTTAATTATTATGCACATGACTTAAGCCATCATCTTAAAGAACTCTTTCCTACAGCCTTACAAAACTCTCATCTACACCTGCTGTTCTCTAAGCCTACCACATTTCTTTTTATCATTCTAGGATCTCTATTTATTAAGATTTCTTTTCCCATTCTTTTGTGGTGCTTTTCCTATTTCATGGTTCCTTATTTCTTTTAGGTTTATACCCTTGTTTTTGAAGCATAATCTTCTTGGTGGGTATCTTAGAAGAAGGATAGACTAAATTCTCATGACTTTACACAGGTGAAGATGTCTTTAGTGTCACAATATATTGATACTGCCTAAGAAAAATTCCATTTTTTCCCCATGGAATTTTCCAGGTATTGTCTTATGATCTTACAGCTTCCAAGTTATTTTTGTTGAGGGCTGATATTCTATTTCCTTATCCTTGTAGGTCTATGGAAATGAGCCAGTTTTTAGCCAGAATCTGCCCTTGTCACAGTGTGACTTCTACTCCCCTCACCCCATGCCTGTCGCCCTCAGGTAGTTTCTAGATTTATCATAGCTGAGACTTGTTTGCTAGAAGGGAAGAAGTGAAGAGCTGGGCACAATGGCAGTGCTGAGAGCTTCCCAGGTCCTACTCATCAGGGCTTCTCCAGGGAAGATGAGCAGAGGGAAGGGAGGTGCCAGCACTCAGTGAGGCTCAATGCTGGGCTACTGCCTGGATGTCAAGGACTTACTGCAGCCAGGTGAGAGTCTGCAGTGCCTGTCCAGAGTCTAAACAAGGGCCAGCAGCTCCAGCCCCACTGTGCACAAGCACAGAGCCTTCTGGAAGATGGCACCAACTTGGGCTGACCTGTCTCCCACGTGGGACTGCCTAGCCCCATGAAGCCATGGTGGGCAGCCTGAGGGCGCAGAGGCCAGGGCAATCCAATGATGCAAAGGGCAGTGAGCAGACAGACCTTGCTGCTCTCATGTGCTGGCTGTTTTCTGAGATAAGCTGGCTTGTTGTGGAGTCTTCTATTGTCTTCAGTGTTGGATTTTACTAATGAAGTACCTTGATGTGGGAATATTTTCATCCATTGCATTGGGCTCTCAAGGGGTCTTTTAACTGAAAACTCACTGTTCACTTGTGGTAATCACTATTTGATCATTTGTTACTCATTTTTTCCTGTTCTCTCTGAATTTCTTATTTGGATATTCGGTCTTATGACCCCCTATTTACTTTCTTCACATTTTTCTATACTTTGTCTCCTTGCCCTACCTCTGATAAATTGTCTTTATCTTATTTTTTATTGATATTCCTATCCTGGTCTTATTCACGAAAACATTATTTTCTCATCCCTTTGAGGATTTTTCTAACGAAGTTCTTGAGATCTTTCTCCTACAACTCTACCTCCTATAACCATTTTTCGTTTGCTTATATTACAATATCTCGTGCTTTTTTCATTCTCAAATGTCTGGCAATCTTTTGTTATACTCATATGTATGAATGAACACTAAAAAGGCAGACTGGAACTTGGAAATGTATGTGAGGCTTGTCAAATATGGTCATCACTTTAACGTGTCTAGGTAAGCCAATTCTTTAGTAATCCCAATACTAATACTATTATGACTTTTTTCCCCTATGACTCTATGCTATGCCTCCCTCAAGTGTTTTCTGGGAGAAGCAGGTTAACACAGAAGAGAATTGTAATATTCCACATGAAAATTTTCACTCACTCTTCATCTTCAGTTTAGCAGTAACATACAAAGTCATGCCTGATTTTTTCTAGTCAAAAGACTCTCTCTTTGCCTTTTGCCAAGAATAAGATTTTAGACATTTGGGGAAAGGATGTAAAAATTGTCTTTTTCGCTATACTTTCATCTTTGTGTGTTCAATTTCTAGCAGTTCCTGAGTCTTTGAGAGGATCTGCAAAATAAATTAGGCTACACTATAGCTTTCCCCATCTGCTGGCATAGAATTCATCTTTCTGAGGTCTGATAAATCATTCACTATCCAGATAGCCAGATCCATTTTCATTCCTTTTGCCCATGTAGGTTAATGTCTACTTTTAACAGTCTTTTTACTATTAGTGTGACTGGGAAGGGATGAAACTAAGTGCATATATGTTCACCCATCTACCTTTCACTGGAATATTGACATGTATAGCTTATAAAAATCTAATATTGAAATCTGAAAGTATACTGAGAGGACAGCTTAGTGGGAGAGCACATGCCTACAAGCATATGTGAGGCCTTGGGGTTGACCCCTAGTACAACATAAAAAAAGCAAAATGAAACAACAAATAGAATTTAAAATCTGGAAGCATTATCAACTTTTTCCACACATATAAAAATGGCAAGATTAATGTTTCACTAGTTATTTGTGAAGATTTCTTTTAACAAAAGCTCATCTGCAAATTTCAGAGTTATAAAACTTACTGCTCTATAACAGTTTCTATGTATTTTCTTGTGGTTTAAAACGTAAAACTTCATAGTCTACCCAAGGGTTCTGTCTTTGTGTATTTATACACATTCAATTGAGAATCTTTCCAAAAGAAAATAGAATCATAGCCTTAAATGTGTCATTCAATATCTCACAAATAAGTTTCCAATCTTAAAATATAAGATAAAATTGTTCCAGCATGAACTAGGACATTTCAAACTTCTAGAGGCAAAATGAAGAGATGTAAGTTCAGAACATCTTTACAGTAAGATTTACACAAATCCCATTTGCTAGTGAGAAGTTACACAGACTATACTTACTGTTACTTATTTTATAAGATTAAGTGTTTATCTTTTTTCAAGTACAGCGATAACTAGGACCACTGAAACATAAACTTTAATATTATATAATAAATATGAATAATCTACCCCTTTTTATTTTAAAATCTATGTACTTAAGTTTTGTCTCTATTAGAATGGTTAGGAAAGAGTAAATTTAACATTTATTGATTGCTTTCCTATGTTAGTTACTTTTTAGCAGGCAGGATACTTTAAGCTGTACATTAATTTACAATATTTAATTTTTTTTTACAAGTGAAAAAGTTTAGCTTCCCAAGGTAGGCAGGAAGGTTAATTAATACACAGTTAATATGTAGTAATAAATTTACTGGACTTAAAAGCTCAAGTCTTTCCATAATTATTCTATGCAGAATAATTACCTTGCAGAAGACTATTGTAAAGGGAACATAAAGTAATGTGGCAATAAAGGACACAAAAATGTACTTCCAACAATATATCTTTCTTACAAAGATGGGTAGATAAGACAGATAATGGTTCAAAAAAGCCAAAGAAACAAAAATTTGCTGCCAAGAAGACTTGGTTGTTGGTACTGCTGTGTTGGATCATTACTGACACCCAGTGGCCTAACTGCAACAGCTAAAATAAAACCAGAAAAGGACCAAGGGGAGGAGCTAAGAGCTACAGTTTAAAATCAAGATAACCATCAATTTATTTTCAGTAAGTACTATGCTCTGAATTACATTATCCTGAGAGATAGTAAAGTTTCCATCTCATGTTACATCTTCATCTGTGAGTAAAGGCAGGCACCTGTAAAGACGTCAGGGCTAATACCATGCTTTTGGTATATTCTCTAGAATTTTCCTCTGTGATCCATTAGTTTCTGGTGAAAATACATCGTATCATCTGGACCATATCTTTCTAGTAGTCTAATAAACTAAGCTGCTGGGTTCCCAGGAAAATCTCACTAGTTCTTATTAGAACCACTAGAGGTTCTCAATTAAATTTTACTTAATAAAGAAACGTGACAGAAATTTTCTTTTCAGTTTGATGGTAAATGTCATGACTGTAAAATACAATAGAAAGAGACACAACGGTCTGGATAGTTAACCAGATGACCACATTGTACAATAATATACCAATGTTTGTAAAATGTATCTCTAGTATATGAAGGTAGGCAGGCAGGCTACTTTTAAATGACCCACAATGATATGTTCTATGTATTCCTGCTGTTGCTTCCAACAAGCAGATGAGAAACCAAATCACACATATAGTCAGCATTAAAATGCTAGTATAAAAAAAATTCTAATGTCTAGTCATAAGATTATAATTAGAATTTTTATCTTACTATTTACCCTTGTCCAGAGTAGGAAAACTTATGGTAGGAAAGATTTTTTGTTTCTCTTGCTTAAAACAGAAAACGTTTGACCAGGCCATCAAGTTTCGAGACTACAGACCTAGTGGCTGCACTCACACTCATTGCTTTGTGTGCCTAAAGCTAGATAAGGTACCTGGAAGGTAAAGTATAGATCTTACTCATTCCCTGCCATGTACTATACATATACCAACTATAGCTATTTTTATGAATACCAGACAGAACTGAAAATATACAAAACATAGAATACCAGTATTTATAATACTAAACATACGTTAATAGATCATTCTCAAAGGGGGAAGGGATCAAGAGATGGAAGGGGAGAGGGGAAAGGGGATGAAAGAAATTAGGATGAGTTATGTACATGTACCGACCTTACACAAGAGTGAAAACAGGTTCAGTAAACACTTTACAAAAAAATAAAAGGGATCGAGAGATGGATGGAAAAGGGATGGAAAAAAAATTAATATGTATTACGTACATGTATTAATCCCATATAAAAACGTAAATATTTGTATACTACAAACATGTCCTAAAGAAAATAATCAGAAAAAAGTTGTACACTGCTTATGTGTATGTATAAAGTTACATATGCAATACTGAACAGCATGACTCCTAAAAGGTACCCATTACATATGCCATTTAGGGTTAGAGTTAGTTTGGTTTTGTCTTTTTCAGACAAGGTTTCACTACTCAGTTTAGAATGGTCTCAAACCTGCAGTGATCCTCCTGCCTCAGCCTCCCAAGTGCTGATATTACAGGCGGGCACAACCATGCATAGCTTTATTTTTAGTGATTGACAGTAACACCTAACATTCATCCTAAAATTCAAATGTCTACCAATTACCAGATCAGATGGAAATTTGGTGTCATAAATAAAAATTATTTTCTAGGAATGTCATACATACAGATGCAAATATCTAAATAAAATCTTCAAGAAAAAGTAATGAAGTAATACAACCAGGTATTAAGTACTTACTGTACTGTTTCATTTTTCTGACAGCAGAAATAGACGTAACAAGAGGAAAAAAGCAATGCTATAATAAAAGTAACATGTATAAAGGACATAATATGAATGGAGAAGAAACAAAGGCTGAAGAAACACAGTATTTTGTGATGTACCTTGAAGCCAGTCTACACCTTCTTGTAATCCTTCTCCTTTTATGGCATCGCTAGCACTGAAATACATCCATAAGAAACAAAATTCATTTCATTATAACCAGCTGTAAAGAATTATAGTTTGCTATATGAAAAACTGATACATTTTAGTAACATATGCTTGAGTAAAACTGAGTATGTTTGAAACTGAGTATGTTTTCATAGTGAGTATAGACATTTAAAAAAGCATAAACCTAAAATTATTAATCTGGAATAGTAATTATACTAATAATACATATATTCTGCATTATTTTTTTCAGCATTGAAAAACTCTTGCAAGATTCTGGGGCTCAATCTTCTGCAAGATAAGGAAGCAAGCAAGCAAGCACAGAGGGAAAGAGAGAGGGAGGGAGAGAGAGAGAGAGAGGATGGAGGAAGAGAGAAAGCAGACAGACAGAAACATAAAAGGCAGGGAGGAAGAAAGAGAAAAAAAGAAAAGAAGGGGAAAAGAAGTTTGATTTACTGATTTAGGTTATGATATAGTCATAGAATAAAATGACTTCTTTATTTGAGGTAGAATTTTGTATCTATAAGGCATAATCCCATAATTATAACTTTGGTAAGCTAGTAGAATAAAATGAGAACCCAGCAGATTTCAAATACAGTTACATTAATTATTATATTTATTACAGGAACTTGCATAGATTTTTAGCTCCTTTGTCTTGGTTACTGTGAGAACTAGGTATTAAAGGTATGCATATAAAACTAACAAACCAGAATACTTTTATTGCTTTTCAGTCTTAAGAAAGTAAACAAATATTTACTGTTATATTTTACATATACTCCTAACTAAGTCACATAAACTAACAATGTTTTTAGAATATCATATAATCCTTCTGAAAAACACAGACCAATACTTTCTTATAACATGTCACTAATCCAGTAATTTGTTTGCAACATATGACTGCTTAAAAGTAATTAATATATAGTTAGTTTTACTGAATGACTATGTTCCTTTTAGTGCCTAAGCATCAGATAAAATACTAAAATGCAGTACCTAAAAGAATCCAACTGATTGTAACAGAAAGGAATTACTTCTAAGGAAATATTTATTAGACTACAAATATGGCTTACCATAGAATTATTTTAAAATAAACAGCATTAAATATAAAACTATTTAAATCAAATTACTGATTACATATAGTAACAGCAAAACATCAGTAATCCAAATATTTGTATCACGAATGTACAAGATATTTTATTATATACATGCAGTCCCAAACAGTATCATGAAGAAATTCTTTCCCATTGTTGGAAGAATCACCAGCCTAAAAACCTTACATCTTTTCCTAACAGGTTCCAAATGTTTGCATTCTACCTTTCTTCTTTTCTCTCAAATAAAAAAATAATAATTAGAGCAAAAGCCAAAGCCTTTACCATTTCCTATAATGCTCTAGAGCTCCTAGTTGTTTCTCAGTGGTATTATCTGGTATTTTTCCCTAGACAGCTCTGTTCCACGCTGGGTTTTGTGCCGTTCCTGAAACATAACCAGGTAAATTCTCACCCAAGAAAAGTATTTTCTTGCTCCCCTCTCAATCTGGAAAGCTATTTCTCCAAACCTTCACATTAAGTGCTGTCTGACTTCAATTAGGTCTCAGAGTGGAAGCAACATTCTTTCTTTTCTCCTATTTATCTTTCTTCATCCTCCCAGCTGACATTTTATAAACTCATTTACTCACTGCCTCCCCACTAAACACACACACACACACACACACACACACACACACACACACTCTCCATACTACGGATTAAGTGCAAAAACAAACAGGAAGAACAATAATACGATGAGGTCCTAAAAATCAGAGTTGACTATATGTTTAGTACAAAAAGTTAAAAGAAACCACAAAAGTTTTCCTTTAATTTTAGACAAATCTTTCCTATGACCTTTTTCTATTTCCTATAACTTACGCCTAGTGTAAGACACAAGTACATTTTACCTCTGTATCATTGAGCATTACCTTTATATGTAAAATTGGAAAAGGACAGATATATTTCCCAATTTATACATGTTTTAAATAACGAAGTTAATAGGTGACAGACTAGAAAAGAAATGTCCATTTTGAATTAAGGAGAAACCAAATTCCAGAAAAATTTGAAAGAAATTCTTGCCATTCTTTGGTAAGTTATACAGAAAATAGCATTACACTGCATTACATATGGCCTATTGGCACTATTGTATTAATATTTCTGTGGCAGAGAAATATTTAGATGTCATAATTGAATAAACTTATCAAAAGTCAATTGTTGATAATTTTAAGTTAAAAAAAAGTTTTTGAGGGGTGTGAGGAGGAAAGAGACAAGTAGAATAAAAACATGCCATATACATAATCTCAATGGATATAAGCATTATATACCATAAACATGAGCTAAGATTAATATCAAAAGAATGAAAACAGGGAAAGGGGCATTCAATGGGGGGGGAGTAGATTTTTAAAAAAAAGTGGTATTGTCAAAATGCACCTGTTCCTACAGATGATTGTTAACTGCACACACTGCAAACATGTACTAATAAAAACATTTTTAAAGGTTCTTTTTACTAATTACATCCACATCTTTGAATATTGTACCATTTATCAAGGAGTTGCAACACTCAATACAATGTAAAAATTAAAAATTATTTTACTTCACAGATATTTTAGTTATGCTTTAGGGAAAAACTGTACAAAGATGCTATCTTAGCACGTTTCTGCATTCAAAATTCTACCTTTCTTTGCCAACCAAATACCACAAAGACCTCAATTTCCAACTCAAGAATCATTTTTAAACAGACTTTTCCTCTCATTCCAAAATAAGGAAGGCTTCATTCAACAAAGTATTGGATGGAGGTAGTGGAGGCCTACAGTTTCAAGCATTTCCTTAATCCTTCTATGATTACTCTTTCAAAACTCAGGCTTAGTGCATATAAAGTTCTTTACTGAGCTCTACTAACTTACGCCATTATACTCTATTTCTCCTTGTAGACATGGTGGATTTCTCTGCTTCCAAGTCCAGCCTTTTTCTTTAGTTACTATAATTTTTCTGGAAATGGAAAACTTCTGATAAGAAGATGACTATCTTGCAGCAGAGAAACGTAGGTGCGTGGTAGGCAGAAGGGACTTTACTAATGTATGGTAGGCACTGAAACACTAATATATAATCTACAGTTATCATTGTTGATATATTTTGGTAAAAAGGAGTGTTGAAGTTAAATATTTTAGTAAAAAACTTTTCCAAACAAATAATGATTATTAGTTTCTTTCTTTCTTTCTTTCTTTCTCTTTCTTTCTTTCTTTCTTTCTTTCTTCCTTCCTTCCTTCCTTCCTTCCTTCCTTCTTTTCTTTCTTTTTTTTTTTAACCAGGGGTCAAACTCATGACCTTGTGCTTGCCAGACAGACACTTATGCCATTGAGCTAAATCTCCAGCTGATCAGTAGTTTCAAACAATAAGACTTCAATTTTATTAGTAAGATGACATAAAATCAGTATTTTTATTTATTGTTTTAGTAAATAATTATTGTGCATCTATTGTGTCCTAGGTGCTATCACTATTGCAGGGATTAAATAAATTCCACTTCTCCAGGAATTTTAGTGTAGGAAGATTGACTAAACAAAAAAACCAAAAAAAAAAAAAAAAAAAACAAACAAACAAACAAAAGAAAGAGGTCACATGGTAACGGTCCTCAAGGAAATAACATAATAAGCCAGAAAATTATTTTGAAGAATGATTCAGACAAGGGCGAGGGGACCACGTGCAAATGCCCTAAGATGGGACTGTGTCAATTTCATGTGCAGAAGGAAATCAGTATAAGTGAAACTGGATGAATAAGTGGGGTATTTAAATTATTCTAAGAGCTCACATTTTCCTATTCCTAAAAGAGTAAAAGGATTTTAAACAGTATTTAGGGGTACTTGCAATTCTGTAAAACAAAACCCTTAGCTTACATCCCACTATGTTTGTCCACCTATAAAATGAAGGCAGGAGAAAAACCACAAACCAAACCCCTCAGCTTAGAGAATTTTCAGAAAGATGAAATAAAAAGCAAATGCAAAACTTTACCAAATATGCCATGGTTTATCTTTGATAGTCTCTAAGCACAGCAACTGAGACACTTTTACAGATGTTACTGCATCTCTAAGGTCCATTTTGTTTGCAAAGAATAAGATTGGAATTCGACGATGTTTAATATCTAAAAGAGAAAATAAGACTATCATTATGCTTCCAACTTTTTGAGTTACTTTTCCCCAAATACTTAGAACTGAAATAAATTTTTTCATGATTACTTCTTTCTATATCACAAAGAAAATTTAAAGACACAAATGTCAAACATGTATTTCAGCAAAAGATGAATGCAGTTAGAGAAGGAGGCTTGATAAGAAGTTAGAGAAACACTTACACAAACAAACACCCTGCTTGTTTTGTTTTTAATGTGAACATAAAAGAGGCAAACTTTAAAGTAGAATCATTAAGGAAGAGAAACTGGATTCTTGATTTTAGTTTTTAGTCACAGATCTAAAGAAAAGAAGGCAGACATGTTAACAAAATATGTTTTGCCCTGAATGATTTTTTGAAGATAATATACCTAACTAGTTCAAAATTCAGAAGATACAAAATGGTACATAACTAAAGAATCTCCTTCCTGCCCCTGTCACTGGCTAACTGCCCTCTATAGAAAAGACAATCCATTTTTCTCAATGTCTTCACATCAGGGCAAACATATATATTTCTAGACATAACTATTATGTCACTGTTCACACAATAGGCCAATCTTTAAGGTCTTTAGCTTTTCACTTAATTCATATCCTATGTTCCATATTAGTACATATAGAACATATGGACAATGCCTCATTAAGGAAATCAAGGTTCCCACTGTACTTGAAGCAGATTAACCTATTTCATTGTACTGGGCAACATTCAAACATTTTATGATAAAGTGACAAAATCAATTTAAAAAGTGCACACATAAGAATGCATTCTCACCGCAGACATAAGACTGATAAGCTTTTAAATGAGGTCACATAAAAGGTAACAGGCCATATAATTTTTTTTGAAACTTTAAATAAAGTTGAGATGGTAGGATAAAAACATCAAAAATATATACAATTAAGCACCCTGAATTGCTAGGAAGCGCCACACTAAATTGTATTCCATTTTTAACAAAGACACAATTCTTTTCAACTATCATACTTTTCTAAAAGTCCAAGCACAAAGAATACTTAAAATCTTTTTCCATGACTAAAGCTAGAAATGAAGAGTTCCACAATACTCACTGGAGCATGGTCTACAGTGGGGTTGGAGGAAGGAGAAGAATAGCCATCAACTGAACAGTATATGCTCACAAGACAGAATAGTAGGGAGCAATTAAGAATTGCATAATTACATGCAATTTGACCTGAAAGTACTTCTACCACATAGTATTGTATTGAGAATTGGTAGAGAGAGAAAAAAAAGAGAGAATTGGTAGAGAAGAGTGTAAAAAAATATGATCATATTTTGATAGATAACAATTATAGAACCCCTACACCTGAGCCCAATAGTTACGAGGCAGACTTTACTATCTGCCTATGTAGGTTTATATGTGTATGTTAGAACATATTTAAAAACATTGAAGAAAAGATACCAACTTGTAAAAACTGGTATGCTGAAAAATACTGACAGAGATTTGACAGTTGGAGATTAAAAACAAAAAGATGTTTAAAAGAATTCTACAATAAACATGTAAGAAATGCTGTGATAAACAGACACATTCACACTTAGATATACATGGAAACGCACAGAAAAAGACAGTGACTGAAATTTTAACAGGTCTTAAAATATACAGACTTTTGACACCCTTCTGAATTTTTAGTCTGATTTTTTTTCTCCTATTGGCAAACATTATTCATATAACCAGGAGAAAGGAACATTTTAATTTTTGAGGAAATAAATGTTAAAGAGACAAAATATTGCAAAAAGCTTTGATATTTGATATGGGCAAGCTATTATAAATTTTGCATAACTAAGTTTTACAATTCAAAAAGTTTAACTAGGAGATGGTTATAACAATCAACACTTTTTATTGATACTTACGAAAAAATATCTCATATAAAAACTTCCCAAGGCAGACATCATAGCCTGAAAGATATTACATACATACCTGGATGATTTAAAAGAGTATCAAGTTCTTCTTTAGCCACAACCATTCTTAATTTATCACTACTATCAATGACAAAAATAATGGCTTGTCCTTCCCTGCATAATACAAAGAGAAAAATTAAAGTTACACTTAACATTTTTTCAATATTTATTATTCATTTGTATTTCCTAACTTACGCATTATTTTTTTCCTGTCTTTTGTCCACTTCTAATGATTTAGAAGTCTTAGTGTTCTTATTACTCTATGTGGCTAAGTCATATGTTAATGATTATATATTATGTAAGTTCTATTTTTATTTCTCATAATTTCATACTTTTTTAAGATTATGAGGTTTCATTTAAGCAATTAGAATATGAAAAATAGTTAAAAGACCATCACCTTCTTACATAGACATAATCATCATTCTTATTTTGATACAAATTGATATTTTTCTTTATGGATATTCCCAAATATCCACATCTGTATATAAAGTGGAATCTTGCTGCTTTGTATTTTGACTTTCTGTTATCTATGTAAATTTCCTTTTTTTTTACAGTATGGTCTGTATCATTAGTACATGAAACACTGAAACTAAACAACAGTACTTCTCAAATATTTTATCATATGGCATTGTGAAAAACACATTTTACAGAGATATAGTAGACATACAAGTATATATTATTGTGTTTGTAATAAACATCTGAAGCAATAGTTACAAATAGTTTCATTTTTATCCTGTTTACTCTTTGTAAAAGTAACAGCAGTCACCGAACTTTTTTTCCTTCAGTATTATGGATTAATTTAAGTTCTTACACATGCAGGGGATATATTTTAGCATATTATTTTGTTTTGTCTTTCATTAATTGCTAGCAATCTTTTATATATTTTATATCTTTTATGTATTTATTGGATATCTATGCTTTGTTTGTGACTCACTTATCTCATTCACATGATCTTAAAGTTCTATTTCAGCAATTAAATGAATAAATACAGATTCTATATATACAATTTATCATCATTTAACCAAAGATAATTTAGGTTAACATATTACTAGTAGGTACACAAACAGTAACATTGGAAATATATATAGAGAATGTTACAAATGTTCAATCATTGTGATCAAGTGATTTTTTTTCTGGAATTATTCTATGGAAACATAAGCTACAGCTAAGATATGCACAACAAGATGATAACTCAAGAATTATTTATAATCTTCAAAAACTGTGAATAATCTTCATTTCCAAAAGTAGAATGATAAAGCAAATTCTGGCAAAGCTGTGTAAAAATATATTAGGCTATCATTACAGTTATATTCATTGTATGGTTTTCCTGATTTACCCACGTCACAGAAAGTTAATGAAAAAAAACAGTATAAGAGTATACATAGTATATAATTTAAATAGCTCCTTTCTCTGTACTTATGTAATGACCATATAAATGTTTCAAAAAGATGAAACACACCCAAAAGAATAACAGTGGTAAATGCATGAGTAGTGATATTTATGGGAAACTATAATTATTTTCTAGACTTTAAAAACAGTGTATTACTTACATATCTATTATTTTTTATAGTGTAAAAATGGTACATGGAAATTACATAATTAACATTAAAGAATTACATAAGTTTGAAAGTAAACTTCCTTATAATTCTACTATTCCAAAACAAATGCTATTAATAGCGTGGTGCATAACCCACTAAAAATTTTCTTCTCTCTCTGTGTAACAACAACTTACCTATATGAAGGATGGTTTTCTTGACATGAGACAGGAAAAATTTTATTACAAAAAATGCTAATAGACATTCTACTACGTATAGCTTTGCCCAACAGTCCTAATTATAGGACACTTGGTAAAGGTAAGAATGTTTTCCAGGTAATATGGACATTATTCATTTTAACAGATTAAATTACCCTGGAAAAAGATATTAAATTCTCCCTCATAAGAGCACTCATTTTGACAGTCAAAATAAACACAACAATTCAAGTCAGTAATCTTTTTAACATTTTCAGTCCAATAGATTAAAATGTACTTTTTATAATAAGAAAAATATAGAGCAAATAAATTATTGAAGATTCCTCAATAGCAATCATTGTTACCATTCCATCTACAATTTAATTACAATATTCCTGAATTCATTTCTTTCAAATAGATTTTAAAAGGAATTAAAATCAGAAAAAGGTTTCCTTTGCAAAAGTCCTGTTTTATGTATTTTTTCTCATTTTAAAAATGAGAAATGTTTATTAATTATTTAGAAAATGAATAAAAAGAAAAACCTGTACTGAAAACTCTGGCTTAAAAAAAAAAGAATTTCCCAAGGAACTTAATGAAGCATACCATAGCATGTTACTTTTCCTTTTCTAAACTTCAAATTTGAAATACTTTCCCCTTTGTACTTCTGAGTTCCTTGAGATTTACCTGATTTAAACAGATGTTCACACTTTTAAAGTACTCACTGAAAAGAATGGAATAATTCTCCTTTGTTCATATCTAAGGACTACAGGATTTGTTCTTACCTCAATGGGAAAGAGTTAACAAATTAAAATCTAAAATCTGATCTCTTTATCTGACAGTCTTTATTGTGTCATTTCAAGTGAGTTTATAACGACCAAAGAGTGTTTAGTCAAGGAATACTGTTTCAGATTCTAAAACTAAGTTACACTGCTCTTAAATGAAGTGTTCTTAGTAACATTAGATGTTAATGAGTTTATTTTAATATCGCATGCAAATTTTGAGATGATAAAACACATCTGAGTGCTAGCAACTTGACAGCTGTTAAAATCTGAAGTAGTTAATCTGTACTCATTTTGCATATGCTGAAAAATTTATTGCATAGAATCTCTGATAGAACAAACAGAACAAATGCTAGCCAATAATGCCATTTCAACTCAATT